>LR750578.1:0-78450 GCA_902729485.2 Mus minutoides | reverse complement strand
ACTGAGAGCCTTAGAATATTTAGTTTCATCCCAGGTTATTCATAGTGCCCATGGCTGTCCTTGTGGGGAAGTGAGGACAGCGACAGCAAGGTGCAGGCTGTGATAGGATGGGAAAGCATTTGTGGGTTAAGGCACACAATAATTTATGGAAGATTGTTCAGTAAAAAAGTAAGTAAATACACTTGATTGAAGGAGTTGGAGAGGAAGACACTTGATTGAAGGAGTTGGGGAGGAAGAGGAGGGGGCAGATATATATATATGTGTGTGTGTGTGTGTGTATTTGTGTGTGTGTGTGTATATATATGTGTATATATATATATATATATATATGGAGAGAGAGAGAGAGAGAGAGAGAGAGAGAGAGAGAGAGATCATTTTACCCTTGTTGACTGTTGCCAGCAGTTGCAATGAGGGTAGCACACAGGTGTTTCTATTTTCTGCCATCCGCTGGTGGACCTAATAGTTGCCGAAGGCATCTCACATTTCCTTCAAGTGACGGAGGGCTGTGGAGTTTAAGATTAGGTCAATTCTGCTATGATACAGGCTGAACTTTCTGAGGATTCCGACTTCATTCCTCCCTTCATTCATGTCCAGTCCCTTCACTCTACTCTGTCTGAGAGGAACTCTATCAACCTTTTACACATATGTCTTCAATCCTCTGCTTGGTTCAGCTTCAGCTCTCAGCATCACTGGAATCTTTGGAGCAATAGTGGACAATACCTAGCACTTTTGTCTCAAATGGGAAGTCTATCATTACATCTGGCCAGAGGTTGAAGAAAACCTGTATTCCATCCAATCTAGAAACCTCAACCAAAACTGCCAATGATGCTGTAAAATCAAAACCAGAAGGTTCTTCCCAGCTTTAGTCTTTCCATCATTTGGCCTCATTTGGTAATAAACTCCTCCCATTCTCTTTTGGTCTCCATGAACAAGCACCTCACCCCTAGTACTCCTTATACTTCATAAAGTGACCCCCCATACACACACACACACATTCATAATTCTCTATTGTATCTAAGGGAGTCCCTCCCTGAGAGCCCTGTGTCACCCCATGCTTTGCTTCCTTCACTTACACTGTGGTTTCCTACAACAGTGGACTTTCTCCTCCTGTGTGCAGCTAGACTTCCTTCTCTGGCATCTTGCTCACGGTTGCCACTGCATCCTGTCTTTACATTTTTCTGCAAGACGGAAGTCTTCTGTGTTCCCCTTCAGCATGACCACCATATGCATAGTATCCCCTGCCACCAACAAATTATCAAAGGAGAAGGTGGCTCTCATGCTCCTCTTTTAATCAATCTGATTGGTTGTACTTCTTTCTATCTCTCTGGATCTCTCTGTGTCTTTCTCTGTCTTTCCCAACCTACGGTTGAGATTTATTTTACCTTTGTGGGAAGGCATGATGGCTTCACAGTCCTTTGACACTCTGCATCTATTGTGACTGTACTCTCTCCTGTCTTATTTTCTCAAATCAAATATTCACTAAAGGATATTATAAAACACAGAGGCAACTTTTGGCTGTATTGTTGCCAATAGTGAGCTACCGTTTGTTGAACTCTACCACTAGGGTGTTTTTATCAGGAAATTTGGAGTGAACCTAAAGAAGGCCCTTGTAGACATTTGGGTGATGTCAAACAGACCAGTACTCTGAGAAAGCCATTGTCTACCCTGCAGAAGATATTTTCAAATTCCGCAGCATGGTATTCGGGCACTGTCGATTTAGCTCCCCAGCCACGTTCTTATCAATGATGCTGAATCCACCAAATGGATGTCCAACACATCAACATTCTGCACCATGCCTTGAGATTTTCCTTTTTGTAAACACTCTTTTTTTCTTTGTTTACCTACTTTCAATCCACTCTCTTTCAGGCTCTGGGATGCAGGCCACTCACTGAGATTTTCCGAACACTCCCTCCTCTCTTTTCCATTCACCTGCAACAGCAGAGCTAGCCACTCCCTGTGTAGGACCACACCTAGCAACTGAATACCATATTCACATTCCTATTTTCTCTTTTAGCTCTAAAACCTTCCTGGCCTAGACTGTCCTATTAACTTGTATATACCTGTGTTTTAGTGGAACAATGTCTTAAAGTTTTTATTTGATCATTGAATGAAAATAGATGGATAGATGTGTTAAACCATTTTTAAGTCTCCTGAACTGGCTCACATACATTACTATTGAAGCTTATGTAAGGAAAGCTTATGCATTTGGGGGGGGGGGGGACCTACCTCAGGAGCACTATGCCTTTTCAGTGAAAGAAGAAATGTGAAAAGCAGTACAGCTAAGCCCACAGTGTCCTCTTGCTTAATGAAGACACACACTGAGAATAATTTGGCTAATGGAATATTAGGCCAAGTAAGTGGCTACCTAGCAATTCTCTAAGAACAAAGAGACTCTAGCAATTCTGTTGTATTCTTGGCGACACTGAAGAAAGCCAGCATGGATTTACGACATTCACTGTGCTTAAGTAGAAAGGATCTGGGCCATCTTTGCAAGGAGGAGAAACAATTCACTTTAAATATGGCAAGGAGTGGGAGGAAGGATTAGCCCTGAAGATAAATTATTAACAGACAACCAAAATAAAATTTTTGGGTCCCTCTTAGGCCAGTCAGTGACATAAATCTCTTTATGTTTTATAGCATATTACCCAAGTGTTTCATATGGCTCATTTATTTATTCATACATTATTTTAAAAATATGTAGCATAAAACACAATAGCTCCAGTAGGCATATTATGCTAAGTATGGCAAGGGATTCAAAGAAGACTGACCCTTACACCCAACCTATAAATATACCCAGTGCAGTATTGCTGGTATTCTAAGAAAGACCTTACTTTGTGTGGAATAGCACACTGCATACCAGGATGATTAGGATTCCAGTTATCTACCACTGAATATTGGTATTATGGCCGGGTCAAGGTAGCAACTGTCTCTATGTATGCCCTAATACTGCCTAGGGCCAGAAACACTTACAGTTAAGATTTATCAGACTTTTAGCACCCTTATGAGGAACCACCCCCGACAACACCACATAGCTTTGTTCTGCCATCCCTCCCCATTATTGAAGGGAATTTAAAAAAATGGATGGATTTGCTTACATTAATATTTACATGCTACTCACATACTACTACTCACTAAAGCTTATCTGTGAATAGTCATGGCACTCTAAGAATCAGTTACCAAAGAAATAAATGTAACTTAAATTAATGTGACCTATTGGACAATAGATTGCATTATCTGGATTGGGATCTTGTTAGACTACGTGTACATAAGAGAATTGTTAATGTCCTACCAATACAGCATATGTGTAAGTGTACTAAGTTTTGTGAAAGACTAATTTGCGTACACTGTAGAGAACCAAGGTAAGAAAATAAGACTGTGGGAGTGACTTCTTATTTTGTTCCTTAATTATACAACAGAATATTTATTTTATTGCTTTACTAATGCAATTAAAACTTGTTTTTAATACAAAAATAGATGTAAAAATAGATAAACCAGAAGGTCAGTTTGTTAATTCACAGTGGAGCCTAATCTGTTTGACAGAAACATTTTGGTTATCTCCTGAGAGTCATTCCATAAGACACGTTTTTATGTAAACCTCATATCTCCATGTGAAATGTTTCCATCTTTGTCCTGTCCAGTTCATTTCAATGACATCTGAATCTGCCTCTTGGTACATCGTCCATTGTGTGCTGAACTGTTTACCCAGAATGATGAGTGATCTTAAAACCTCAATAGCAATTTTCCTTTCTTGCTTAGTCTCTCTTAGTGGCTTTTCATTGCTCTGAAGATAGAAGCCTGTAAAAGCTGTTTTAAAATTAAAAGCTAGAAGATTTAATAGTTAGCAAACTGAGTCCCTAAAACAATTCTAAACTAACCTTTTCCAACTGAACAGAAATATCAACAAATGAAAAGTGGGCACATGTGTAGAGAAAGAATTCAAAAAGTGGTTCAATGTGTGGGTAATATAAACCTCACTTGGCTCATTGTCTTTATTTCTTCAAGTGATGAGAAATATTTAAAAGAATAATAATGGCGTTACAGTGTGGATTTATATTATATGAAAAGGAAAGCTGTAGGGCTAAGGGATAAGTTAAATTATAATTTTACAAGATTTTCTTTTTATATGGTTTTTAGAATTTCACACATGAGTACCTTATCCATATATTTTTCAGCTACTGCTCTTTCTAAACCAACTGTACCTCCACATTCCACCAACTCCTTTATAAATTCATAACCTCCTCTTCCTTATTGATATTACACACAGAGAAAGAGAGAGGGAGATAGACAGACAGGCAGGCAGGAACACGTGTGCACGCACACACACACACGCACACGCACACACACACACACACACACACACACACACCTCCTTCAGAGTCCATCAATGCTGTCTATTTGTATATATATTTATGACTGAGCATTGTGATTGAAACCTATCAAGAAGCTCATCACAGGAGAACATGCATTCTTCTTTCTCAGCAGTTATCACCTATAGCTCATTACCTACAGGTGTGGGGCCTTGTGAGCTCTCCTATGGGTCTTCCAATCTTTCTACCCATGCTCCTTCTTGTGGGCTTATGTATAGGAATTGTGATGTATCCATTGTCATTGGACACTCTATAGTCAGGACAATTGTTCTGTACCTTGACCAGATGTGAATTTCTGAGTTAGTGGACAGTCCTACTCGTAATGCTTACTATGAATTTTCTAATTGGGTCATCGAGTTTTTCAATTACATCTTCATTTCAGCTTTAGTCCTCTTCAATATTTTTATCTTTTTTGCTGAGTTCAGTTTCATTCCTGGATTTCTGTCCTCATTTCATTCAGCAGCAAATTTGTGTTTTCTTGACCGTCACTCAGGCATTTATTCCAGTCCTCTTCAAGTTCATTGACAAGCTAGTACTCACATTCTTTACACTTCAATTCTCTGATCTACTTTATTATTGCTTTTTAAAATTCTGTGTCCTGTGGCTCATCTAGGGGATTCTAATCAGAAAACATTTCTATAGGACTGGGAGTAGGGAGGACATAACGCCCTGGCATCCATATTGCTCCTGTTTTAGCAGTGTGCTTTATGCACATGACATCTATATTTGCTTGTTGTATTTGATGTGAGATTCCAACCTGTCTCAAGCTGGGTAAGTACAGGAGCTTCAGCACAGACTTGGCTGGGGAGTGTGAAGAAGTCACATTTATAAGCCTTTCTGTTCCTGCATAATGTGTTACAACATTAACTCCAAAATACTATCTTCATTTTATAAAAACAGCAAATTTTTAATGTATAATTATTTAAAAGGTAGCTATTAAATTAAATAATGAAATAATACTTATAAATTTAAAAAATGAAATAGAACGGACAGAATGATCACCCAGTCCTAAAGGGCTTCCCATGTAAGTATGAGGACATGAGTTTGAAAAAGTTGGGCATAGTAGGAATGTGATTGTAAACCAGGCCCTGGGCAGCAGAGGCAAGGAGATTCTTAGGGCTTATGGACCAGTGAGACTTGCCTGCTGGATAAACTCCTCAGTAATGTAAACCTGTCTCAAAATAAGGGCGACAGCTATAGAAGAATAACAGCTAAGGGTGCCTTGTCCTGTGGCTTTAACGTACATGTGCACAATTTATGCATACACATTGATCTAAACATAGACACTTACACATAGTAACATGAACAAATGTATACCCATACATACTAACACAAGAATATTTTAAATGAAATAGAAAAACTTCAAGCAAGTACAGCAAAAAGAAAATTCTATAACAAAACTATAAACTAAAGTGTGTCATGTCAATAATTAGAGAAGTTTAAATCCACCCAAAAAGTAAATGTAAATCTTTTCAGTGTGTACAGCAAGTAAAAGGCTACATGGTTGATGCTAAACCACAGATACACTGAAGGCAAAATGGTCAAAGTTATAGACCATTTCTTTTCCAGGAAAGAAAACCAGTATAGTTTTAGAAATTCTAGTATTTCTAAAACAAATAATATCAAAACTAATAGATGAGACAATTTAACACAAATAGTAACAATATTAAAAAGTGATGCATATGGAAATACAGCTTCATATATTTCTTAATTAAAAAAACAAAATGTAGCAAAAACTAAAGAGAGGGACATACAAATCCAACAAAATAATAATACTCAGATGGACATTTCAAAACTGCAATTAATATTAATAACAGTAGTGGCATTATAGAAGACTAGAAACAATTGACATGGTGGATTGTCACTGCGGAATCAATTCTCTCTCCAGTGTGCCTGCTTAATGTCTCCACAGCTTCTTTAGACACTGTGAAAAATACAACAGAAGTCAAGAATTAGAAAGGTTGGCTACTTCTTTGACCAAAAAAAAAAAAAAAAAAAAAAAAAAAAAAGAAATTAAACAGTCTTGACACATAACAGACTGATCAATATTTTAATCAAATAATATGCTGTAAAATTATACCAATTAAAACAAAAATAGGAAAAATTTTAACCTAAGGAATCATGAATTAAATAATTACTGGTCTGTAGCTGAGGCAGGAGAAGTCTAGTAACACTAGTTACCTATTTTAAAAAGGAAGGTAGATTTGAAGCCAATCTAAGTATCTATCCTAGGGAATATAAAGGATTAAATTAAAAGGACAGATATTGAGCGAAGAGGATTCATCATTGAAATTTGCAGCTAATAGAGAAAGTTGACTATGGCAGACAGAATAGTGCCTTAATCTCTGAAGTCTGCCCAGGGGTGCTTCACATGGCAAATGGGCTTTAAAGCTATATAATGTAAGGCTATGAAATTTAGAGCATGATGATTGTTCTCAGTTACCTAGGTGGGCAAGACTTTAGAAGGAGATTTTTTTTTTCCTATCTGGAGTCAGAGTGAGTGATGTGAGTGATTGTAGACCTGGGAGGGGCTTCAGGCACAGTTCTGGAATGACACAGAGAGGGTAAAATGACCAGGAAGGTAGTGCTGATCGGGAAGTAAGAGGCCCATGGCCATGAGACACAGAGAAGCAGAGCTGAGATGCAGGGCTCCGAAGTCTTCCCAGCTGGAGTGAGCTCAGAGCTGAGACGCAGGGCTCCGAAGTCTTCCCAGCCGGAGTGAGCTCAGAGCTGAGACGCAGGGCTCCGAAGTCTTCCCAGCCGGAGTGAGCTCAGAGCTGAGACGCAGGGCTCCGAAGTCTTCCCAGCCCGAGTGAGCTCAGAGGAGGCTTCTTCCTCAGGACCTTCAGGATGGGAGGACAGGGACGGGCAGAGGAAAGCCTTGTGTCTATAAACTGAATTTGTTAAAATCCCTCCCAAAAGAAAATATCAAGCCAACATCATTTTTGAAAGATGAGTGCATGTATGAAATACTGATGGGTTTTCATGCCATTTAATTAATGTGTTTGCATCTTAGCTGAATCTGCAAATAGAATAGAGTAACCTTTTAGAGTGCTGAAATTCCCCTGACCGAACCACGGTTTGAATATTTGCATATAAATGAAATTAGTTTATTTCTTCAAATTAATACCAGAGTTTAAGAAACACAATCCTCAAATGTGAAATTTCAAAGCCTATTCATATTTCTCAAGCATTCCTCCCCTGGTAAATGCATTTCTTTCTGAGGCTGTCTCCTGTTGACATCAGCACGTAGCATCCGTAGAGATCTGGGCAGACAGGTTATCAAGTGCAATGCCATGTACCAATCTGTGAAACATAAATTGTGTTTTAAGATATGAATTAGTTCAGCTTGCCAAACATTTCTCTGAGACATTTTACAACCCTCGGCTAATGAAGCATGGGCCATGATAATGAAGCAGATACTGTTATTTATGTCAGTATAAGACTCGGTTATTTTATATTTCTGAATATGGCTGGTTAGTTAAGATAAACGTGTGAAGTGAGATGTGCCCTGATTTATAAGATTCCACTTAGTGTAGTTTGCATTATACACATATAAACGGATAGGAAAAGCTGTACCTGAAGTAATGAATTGAGCAAAACAATCTTTTTAAGATCGGTTTCAGTATATGAAGAGTTAAAATCTTGCATCAGAACCTAACATCCATTCCAATGACCAGAGCCAACATCAAACAATGATTGTAGCCGGGATGACTTAAAGTTCATACGTTTGCCATGATTCATTAACATCAAAATCTTTCTTTCCCCCTTTTACCCTGAAACAGTCTTGGATAGCCTAGGAATTTCTTAATAAGTGCATTTAGAATGAGTAAACACACACACACACACACACACACACACACACACAAATTAAATAGGCCAGTGGTTAGGGAAGGGTAGCAGGCGGCGCACTGGGGCAGGGCTTTGGGAAAGTCAGGGTGAGATTGCCACAAAGCAAAGGCTTTGGTTCCGCAGAGTAGAAAGGGGGAAAGAGGCCAACAGATACTAGGGTAATGTATTCTCTGAACATCAAGTTGTAAGTACTCAGATGACAGCTAGCAGCTGTCCGCAGAGGACACAGTATCAGCCCCAGAGTCAAAGAATCTACTCAAAGTGGATCCTCCAAGAGTTCAAGGTAGATGATGCTCCTGCTGCAGAAAACTGCTAAAGGACCGTGAAGCAGAGATAATCGGGCTGTGGAAGATGAGAACAGGCTGGGAGCCTTGGTTTTAAGGAGCTTGAAGGCTTTGGAGTGGTTAGGTGCTGGTGTCCATGACAGTTGAAGCCTCACCCAACGATCATTCTTTGGTAGAGGTTATTCTCAGGCTGATTGAAAAATGTGAGCTCAGCACTTTCCCAACAAATAACCCCCTGCCCCAGAAAATTCTGTTTATAAGTCTCTACATATAAAAAACAATCTAAACCTATCTTGAGTGCCTAGTTCATCCTCCTCACTAGCTTTTTTCCTCATAATGTGGTACTGCCCCATTTCCTAAAAATAAGAAACCTTCAGGTGGGACTTTATACATTTTAGAGTTACACTGCACTTCAAAATTTTTCTCCACAAGAAAAACTAAAAACACTAGTGGAATGTATGCTTCTAGTTCTTGGAATAAAACAAATCCAATTTATTTCCTTCTGTGTTCCTGCAATATTTCCTCAACCAAGAGGAAAGCAATTTCCCTAGTGGACATTAATCCATTGTAGACCTATAGAGACCTGGAAGGGTCACCAGACTGCAAATACATTGATCACAGCACAAGACAGTGCCTGCTCCACACGTCTTCATGGGTCTTCTTAATACACAATGCATCTTACTTTCAGTAACTANTTTCCTTCTGTGTTCCTGCAATATTTCCTCAACCAAGAGGAAAGCAATTTCCCTAGTGGACATTAATCCATTGTAGACCTATAGAGACCTGGAAGGGTCACCAGACTGCAAATACATTGATCACAGCACAAGACAGTGCCTGCTCCACACGTCTTCATGGGTCTTCTTAATACACAATGCATCTTACTTTCAGTAACTAGTGTTCAATGTGGGAGAACTGTGGGAAAGCTGTGTAAAATAGCCATTCATCCCAGAATCCTTCACAAAGAAGCCAGTAGAAAATCATATCTGGACCAATTCATTTGGGGTATCTGCCCTCTGTCAGTATAAATGGTTTCCTCCTTTGACTGAAAGAATCATGCTCTTGTTTAAGTCATAAGCTTTTTAATATATTGTAAAATTTGGGGAGTCCCTTCAATAATGACTGTTGATCAGTAAGGATAGCAGCTTTCGGTTGCTTTTTCCCCCCTTAGCAAATGACTTAGATATTCAGGACCTTATTTTTCTCACCGGAAAAGCAGTGATATTGAACTGAAATGGCCAGTCCGGCATAGTGGATAATACTGTCTGAATTTTATAAAAAGATTTATCATTTACAAAAGGCCTATTACAGAGGTTGAAAGGCAGTTCCCAGCTGGAGGCTCATACTCCAGTCCCCTGACTTCAGAAGCAGAATTCTCACACATGTGAGGTGACTCTCCAACCTCCCTCCATCCCAATGTCAGAAGCAAGGATGTGACTTTTTAAGTTTCATCAGCAGAAAGGAAGGTGAGCTATGTACTACTAAATTAGCCAATTACAGAAAGCTGTTTAGAAAGAATACTGCCAACATAAGATGTGGGAGAAGCAACTGTGTTCATATATAAGCTACTAATCAGTAAATTTGCTTCTTAGTAAAGGACGCATTGTAAGAAACAGAGGTTAGAGTAGACGTTGGAGGAACCATACTGTCAATCACACAGGCTTATTTCCTTCAATGGAAAGACACCTAGTCATCTGAAATACCAGTGAAAGTAGCCAAACAGCCTGATGATGCTCTGCTAGTCTATTAGGAGCAAGCCTACCTGTGAAGTGCCCCTAGTATCCTGAGAACTGTTTAAGCCTTAAACCTGGGCTTTGTTTCTCAGTGAATGGAACTCATCCCTGTGGGAAAACCACCATAGTGCTTTGAGTCCTCCACCAAAACAATCCATCCTTATGCTTACCACAGATCCCTGCTCTAGGCCCTAGCCCTGAGCTCCATTTATCAGCCAATAGAAGTCATTCTTCTTGTGGAGGTCACAGGTACTTCCATCCCTTGCTAGGGAGTTTCTATGTAGTCATGCCTAAAGTTCGGGTTTGATAATTGCCATGTGGAAACCTTTTTCCCAATGTTTTACTATGCTTAAACTTTTATTTATTTTTTAATCTTTTCTTTCTTTCTCTCTCTCTCTCTCTTTCTTTCTTTCTTTCTTTCTTTCTTCTTTCTTTCTTCTTTCTTTCTTTCTCTCTTTCTTTCTTTCTTTCCACTACAGATTTTATTCCCCTCCCAGTATACCCTCTAACTGTTCCACATCCCATACTTCCTCCCTGACCCCCTGTCTCCACAAAGATGTCCCCATCACCCACCACCCACTCCATCAGACCTCTAAACTTTCTGGCACCACCAGTCTCTTGAGGGTTAGGTGCACCTTCTCTGACTAAACCCAGCCCCGCTGTATATATGTTAGGGGCCTCATATCAGCTGGTGTATGCTACCAGGTTTGGTCCAGTGTTTGAGAAATCTAGGGGGTCCAGGTTAATTGAGACTACAGGGTTGCCGTCCTCCTCAGCTTCTTCCAGCCTTCCCTAATTCATCAACAGGGGTCTTCTGCATCTGTCCATTGGTTGGTTGCAAATACCTGCATCTGACTCTTTCAGCTGCATGTTGGGTCTTTCAGGGTGCGGTCATGCTTGGTCCCTTTTTGTGAGCGTTCCATAGCCTCAGTAATAGTGTCATATCTTGGGGCCTCCCCTTGAGCTGAATCCCACTTTGGGCATGCCACTGGACCTTCTTCTTCTTAGACTCCTCTCCATTTCTATCCCTGCAGTTCTTCTTTCAGACAGGAACAATTATGGGTCAGAGTTTTGACTGTGGGATGGCAACTACATCCCTCACTTGATGCCCTGACTTTCTGCTGGAGGTGGGCTCTACAAGTTCCCTCTCCCCACTGTAGGGAATTCCATGAAAGGCATCTCCCTTTGAGTCCTGAGAATTGCTCACTTCCCAGGTCTCAAAAATAAAAATAAACCGTAGGGTCAAACTGGAAGTTTTGGACCTAGTTGTTTCATTCTTTATTATTATTATTATTATTGGATATTTATTTACTTACATTTCAAATGTTCTTCCCTTTCCAGGTTTCCCCTCCAGAAACCCCCTATCCCATCCCCCCTCTCCCTGCTTCATTGAGGGTGCTCCTCCACCCACCCACCCACTCTTGCCTCCATGCCCTGCCATTCCCTTACACTGGGGCGTCAATACTTCTCAGGACCAAGGGCCTCTCCTCCCATTGATATCCAATAAGGCCATCCTCTGCTAAATATGCAGCTGGAGCCATGGGTCCTTCCATGTGTACTCTCCGGTTGCTAGATTAGTCCCTGGAAGCTCTGGCGGGTGTGGTTGGGTGATTTTGTTGTTCTTCCTATGAGTTGCAAACCCCTTCAGCTCATTCTTTACCTTGTACACAGCTTCCCCTCACCTTCCATGAGGCTTATACTTTCCCCAATAGCTCATGCATGTTTCTTATGAGAATATCACTGTTTGGAATATGTGACCAAAGTTCCAGCTCAAATCTTATAAGAGGCTGAAGAATGCAAAGGTCAAGCGCTGTGTGTTTCTTAGCCATGGATGGCAAATTATTTTCCACCTTTTTTGAATGCATTTTTCTGAAGAAAGGGTCTATGACTCTTTCTTTTGAAGTTGCACGGGGAAAAAAATACCTTCCCAAAAATCATGGGCAGGTCCGGGTGTAGGCTGTGCACTCGTGAGTGCTTTAGTTAATATGTGGTTTGTTTTGCAAAAGAGCTTTGAACATTTAAAAGGAACGCTTGAGAATTTTGAAATGCTATGTTTGCAGCGGCAAGAAGCTCAGAGTGATTATTACCTCCAGCTGTGCTTTCCATCTTCCCACCTCTGCGCCCATGTGCACTTGTCTTAAAGTTGACAGACACTCGACATTTTTAGCCTTCCTGACAATAATTATGCATTTGGTGAGCAGCTTAGGTGCATTTAGTCCCAACCCAGCCCCAATTATGCGATCATAAAGCACTTCAAGAGGTAGCACAAAAGTCAAGAGCTACAACAATACAAAGTAGCATTTAAATAAAAAGGAAAGTTATTTTGAGTGAAGTAGAAGAGGACGCATGTCTTTTTACAGAGGTTCTTGTTAATGTAAGAAATTGCCTTGAAACAAAGAATTCACAACTAATTTATGAAGCTGCCATTAGAAAGTGCATATTATGTATAGAAGAATCCATGCAGACATTAAAAATCTTTGGAAAATTAAAACATTTTAGCAACACTGCTCCCAAATAAAGTTATTATCAGGTAACTCCAAGGAGAATTTTTTTTTTCTGTTCAGGACCTCAGAATGTGAATTATCCCATCATAAAACAACAACCAATGGGCCTTTTATACAGTTTTTATTTAGAAATCCAACACAATTAGTTGAAAGTTGTATCTAAATTGTATTGCACTTAAAATATAGAAATAAAGCCAATGACAGTATAATGGTACATTGCATTTCTTAGGTTAGATGGATAAATAGAGAAAATAAGGTATAGATGTATCCATTGGGACTGTGCTCCAAAACTGGATTTTGATTGCTTGTTATTTTGTGCAATTGTCTCCCTCTGCTAAAGAAGAAAAGTTTCCTTCATGAGGTAAGGATTACACTTATCTATGGGTAAAGGACAAATATTCAAAATCTAGTTAGGGTTTATTCTGGATTAGTAAAGTGGTAGTTGGTGGGTTTCCTCCTAAATCCATGAGTTTCACTAGCAGTGAGTGCTTAGCTAAGTTCCCAGTGTGAGGCATATTTTCTTCTTGTTGAGTGGCTTTTAAGTCCAATTAGAGAGATTTTGGTTACAACCAAGGCACGAGTGCCACTATTGCACCCTTAGAGATATCATGCCATACTGGTTGTTATAATTGACATGCATCATATCTGGATAGAACTGTTGGTTATGCCCTCTTTGTATGATACCTTTCTGGTACCATGAAGGCTAGTCCTTAGGGAGGAGACATTCAGGTCAGTTCAGGAGATCTGAAGGCAAAATAATGGAACCAGCCTAAAGCAAGAAGTACTTTGGAGACAGCAAATCCAGAAAGGCAATGCCATCTAAGTCCTCTAACATCTGACAGAGGAGCTACAGGATGTTCCCTACTGAGAAATTTTGGTCTTGTTTTGGTCCAATATGTTCTCAGTATTCCTTGACCTTATACTATTATGTGTTGGAAGAATGTAATTTGCTTTTGATTTGACAAGGGCTTTCAGTTTAGAGATCATCGTGAGTCTCAAAAGAGATTTTTTAAAATTTAGATTTCAGAATCAATTCCTTTTAAAAATCCAAATTTGCCTTCAGATCTCCTTGGTAGATGCTTCCATAGCTCTGGAATCTCCAAAGCAATCCAGTCTTCACCTTCACAACTATATGCAACAGCCTTTCTGGGCCTCCAAGGAGACATTCCCTGCCCTGTATCTGGCCTTAGCTGCTCTCCTTAAGCACAAAGAAAGTCTCTGTGACCCTTTTTACTTATGTATACTTCATGACTCTAAAGCCAGAACCACGTGGGCCACACTGCCAAGTTTCTTTACCAAGATGCAGTGAAATTTATAGCAGCTTTAACATGATTTGTTTTGGTTTTCTTTCTAGGAGCATAAAATTCCTCTAGGAATTGATAATAAAGCTGCACCCATGAAATCTGAATAACATGATTAACTAAACAAAACTAGCACAGTGACAAGATGATCAGTCTAGCTGCCAACACTGGTCATGAAAATCCCATAAGGCCCCACCACTACATGAAGACTGTTTAAAGGCAATTTATGGACACTAAAGGAAACAGAAACAGTCTTCTCTAGGAATGATCTAATTGGATATCCAAAGCCAACAGTCAGTACTCATATATAAGTAATAAAAGGCCTCAGTCGGTTATAACTGTATAACTGTACATGTGTGTGTGTGAGCGTGCAAAAAACAATAATAAAGAACTGGTCATGAATGTGAAATTGAGTGGGAGGACAAGGGAGGAGTTGAAGGTAGAAATGGTATTCTTGTATAAAAGTCTCAAAATAAAATAAGAAGTGTGAAGGGGAAAAAGGATAAGAGGGATAAGATCATATTGTTACAGGGAGCTCATGAGAGATGACCCCAAAAGACTCTTTGTATAGCCAACTGAAAGTCTGTATTCCAGCTGTCTGGGACCACACCCAAGTATTTAGATTCCTAGGTGTGGCCCCAAGCATCCATCCATCTTTCTTTCTTTCTTTCTTTCTTTCTTTCTTTCTTTCTTTCTTTCTTTCTTTCTCTCTCTCTCTCTCTCTCTCTCTCTCTCTCTCTTTCTCTCTCTCTTTCTTTCTTTCTTGAACAGAGGCCTCATGGAGGCATTGAACTTGGCATCTGCTGAGGGGGCTCCCCACAGTAAGCAGAATCAAGAACACAATTTTTAATTGAAGCTAAGATAATCTGTTAGGTAACTAGAGGGAAGTTCCTCACAAGCAGGCAGCTAAGACAAATAGTTAGCTGAAGGGGGTTCTGCACAAACATACAGTTTCACCAAAAGCTAGGATAAGTTATCTAGGACAGCCTGACCTTTGGATCCTTGAGTAGAGTTGGGTAGCTTTCCATGGGATTTTCCACAAAGAAGATCAGATTCCAGTTAAACCTGGGAAAAGTTTCAGCAAGAATATAAGATGGAGGATCCTCTGAACGGTCTTGCCCTGCCTCAGCATGAAGATTATGCATATACAAGGCAGAGAAAGAGTGATAATATGATAAATAACAATGGACTGTATGTCTTGTCTGATGCTGAAAATGATGACGACTGTCACCTTCTGGAAGTTAGTAGAAGCCAGGGAAGATTCTTCCCTAGTACCTTTGAAAGCAACGCCTTGATTTCAGATACCAAGACTCCAAAATATGAAAAGGAAACATATATATGAAGTTCTTGTAGCCTTCTCCTTCTCTCTAGGCCCTAAATTATGTCAAACAAAAGTCTGAACCTTCACTTTACCCCTCTCTCATACAGGCTGGGGCCCCTTTTTCAAGGGTAAACTATTACTGATAGATTTTTTTTTTTTTTTTTTTTTTGCTAAATTTACCAGAGACAGCAACCATATCTCATTCATTCAATGTTGCCCATAGGACCAAGTACAGTTCATCACTGAGGCAGGTCTGAGGCTACCTAAGGAGACAATTTTCTCTCTGCTTTTGCCTAGGATATGGTAATTTTGTCACTGAAGTCTTATTTGCTTTTGTATAGAGCCCAATCTAGGTGTTTGTTTCAAAGTTAAATAAACTGTAGAATTCTATGTACAAAATAAGACATTTCCTACCTACCAAGTCTCAGGAATCATTGCTGAACATGAAATAAAAAAAATAATAATAAAAAAACTGTCTGAGTTTGAGGTACTAGGCATCTGCAATGATATGTAATTTGTCTGACATGATGGGGCCATTGCAAACATGTGCTCAGTGGTTGGGGTGCACGCACAAGGCCCACATAAGATCAATCCATCCAAAACCTCAGCATGGTCTGGAAAGACACTTATAAAACCCCACCCCTAACTTACTGGTGGAAAAAGAGCCCTTTTAGTGTTTAGTGGACACCATATCGGCTGAGCTGAAGTGGGCAAGTGAGCATCCTGGAGATGGCCCACCAGTATGCTCAGCTGTAATGGATATATACTGAAGATGCAGAGTCCCAGGACTACTTCTTGTTACTGAAGAGCCTTCTTGTGTTTGCCATTGGATATTCCTAATATACCTAGCATGGTATAATCAGGCATGGAGAGACCCTGACTACCTATAACCTGGTGTGATAGCCCACTCTTTTGGGCATGTTCCCTGCAGATCATCAGGAAGACAACCTCTCATGAAAGAATGCTGTCTAGATGATTTCATGATTTTATGGAATTTCTGATTTGATCTCAATAGATTTAGAAAGTTAGGTTGATTTAAATAGTTTTCAGAAGTTAGGATAGTAAATAGAAAGTTTAAGGAGATGGTTTAGGTTGTTTTGTCAGAATGATATAATAAAGTTAGAATCAAGAATAGAACATGCTCCCTCCTTGTAAAATGGTAGGTAAAGGCTGCATGGTTAAAAGGAAACACAGTGAGCTTTCATGCATTACAAGCATGTAACTACTAGAGAAAAAAATGGGTTTGGGACAAGTTAATGATCAAAGAAAATATTTCATTCTAGGTCTGAGTTCCTGGATCTTGTGATCTTCAGATGTGGTCACAGGCAGAAGTTTCAGTGTGCACCATGAAAAGGCAGGGCTGTGAATAGAGAATAAATAGTTCTATTATGAGTATAAGAACAGAGAACAGATGATTAACCAGTTTAGCTGAACAAGACTTCAAAAGTAAGATGTAAGATAGATGATGATCTGTTTCTTGGTAAATACAAATTGTGATCAGCTAAGCACAGGAAAAATTTGCTACTATAGACTTGACTTGCTTTTAATCAATGACATAAAAATTACTGCTTTGGGGTTACAATGAACTTGGTGGAGCGAAGGAGAGATGAGAAATGTATAGTTAGGTATAAGTTTCCAAATAAGAATATGTAATCAATAATCTTATTGTAATTCCCTTCTGTGTAATGACTTTAATCTATTTTTTGAAAGATATGTTTTTGTGGTGATTGTTTTTAGAAAATATGTAACTTGTGGCTATGAGGTAATTTCTTCTTACATAGAGAACTTTGTCTTGGGGATATAAAATGGATAGGGAAAAAATTAAGCCTGCTGGTTGAAGCTTGCTCTATCCATGAAATGTGAGAATGTGTATAAATGCATGTGTGTGTGTGTGTGTGTGTGTGTGTGTGTGTGTGTGTGTGTGTGTGAAGTTGTTGGAGCTTGCTTTGCTTTCTCCACCAAGTGGGTGTATGAGTGTGAGCCTGCTTTATATCATCTCTGACTGCACATCCCCTACTTGGATCACTGAACATATTGTTGGAGTTGACCTTTGACAAGTGTTGACTGTATAAATATGTGGTTAGGGATGATTTCCTGGGTTTGAATTACCAATTAGAAGACTCAACCCAGGAGAAAACTGATTCTCCCACTCTCAGTAGTCATCAATTACCTATAGCCTTCATCTCAGTGTGGAACCCATAAGATTTTCCCCATCCATGTTGGCTTGTCAACTGCTCTTGTCATTGTTCTGGTCTTGTTACACAACAATATTCTTGAGATTTTATGAGTGTAGCTTCTCTGTCATATTATGAGAATAATAATATCTAGAAAGAAGCTGTGTCTACAGAGAATGATTTGGCTGATTAGAATTTCAGTACTGTGGAGAGATTGGAACGTTGCAGATCTTGGGCTAATTACCTCGTCTTGGGCTTGTTCTAGTCTTCCTGAATACCAGTCCTTGTCCACTGATCAGATCACTAGCTTCTACCAACCCAAAAGATAAGAGTGCCATCAGACAACATGTTGAGCCTATAGAAAAGCTTCCCTCATCTTGCCGTACCTGCCTTTCTAGTGAACCTAATAATGTATTCTAACCTTGCCCTGATTTGTGACTTTCTTTGCTCTGTAAAACTAGAAAACTTTGTGATACAGCTTCCACATCAGAACATGGAATTTGTTGTAACCTATTCTGTGTTCTTTGGCCATGATCATTCTGTCATTCTATATAATTTCAGAATAAATTATGTCTTATTTTACTAATATTTTATCATATTGTATAATATGATCATATTATATATGTATTTTATCATATTGAATTATATGTTATATATGTGTGTGTAATATTACAAATAATATATATCTTAAAGATTAGTAGGAGAGTCGTGATTTTTGCATTGACATATTGAAGATAATATCCCATAGTAGATGTCCTGTTTCTCAGGCTCTTACTTACTTGCTTACTTCTTATATAAATAGTTCCAACAAAAATCTAATGAAAGTAAGTAAATGATCATTAATATTACCATCTATATTGAACTCACTAAAATAAAAATCTAAAAGAAACATGACTTGTACTTCATGGACATCCAAGATTTCTATCAAGTAAACTTTATTTTTGAAATAAAGTCTAGAAATTCAAAGTAATAACTTGATGTCTTAGCAGTTCAAAATGTTCAGGAATTTTATGGGAATAAATATGTTTTTTGATTTATTATTTCTACGAATCATAGAGTACATGCCTTTAATGTTTAATACTAGGGACTAAGCCCGAACCCAGTGGAGACAAACTGCCTACTTTGGCATATTAGCATTGGATAGAGAGGACATGAACTTGTCACTTGTTCTCCTGGCAAGTAAATTAATAATAAAAAATATTATTTGGTCATGAAACTGTAACAAATATGAAGAATCTGGAGCCTCTGTGTCAGAAAGCTTGCCAATTACAGACACCATTCTTATCACAATATAGTGGAATAACCCTTTCTTCAGTCCTGTTCCAGTAGCTATGAGAAACTGGCCAACAAAAAACTAATGGCAGAAGCTAAAAGGAGATCAAATCTGAGCAACCATTGAAGACATTGTCTGATACAAGCAAGTATATTCTCCCTAACCACCTTTGATCTATTTGTATGATCTCTGCATGAACCATTATATATCTTCCTTTTTTGGACATTTGACTATGTCTGACTGCTCTAGAATCTCTTTATGGCTGACCTGTAATCCCTATTGGATATGCTGAACAATACTTGTTTATTATTCCCATTGTCTTTCTCCTTTAATCTGATATATTTCCCAGGGAATTTTTAGACAAGCAATAGTCACAATTCAAAGCATTTTGACATAAGTTATCTTCTACAGTTGTTATGCTGTGAATTGTGATAGGACTAATTAAAAAGTTAATTTGCACTTATCACATGAAATACCAAAGCTGATGACCAACAATAGAGAGGAAATTAATTAGAAAGATAAACTTTATAAACATGGTTTCCAAGTATGTAAAACCAGTTTCAGAATGGATGGTGTTACTTCAACAACACATTTAGAGCTGTGAAGTTTATGTTTTCTATTGCTGATTTCATGTGCGTAGAAGCCTAATGGGTGGTGGGAATATAACTCAGTGTTAGCATACTTGTCCCTGAGTTCCATTTCCAGCAACACAGAGTAAACAAACCAAAGCAAAACAAAAAATCCAAGCCAATTCTGAATGTGCTTCTGTATGGTTTCATTCACCTAGGGCATCAGAAGTCACTGAGAGGTTAGTCATGAACAGTACCTGACAGATACTGTCAAGTTGCTATGAATATCTCTCAGATGAACACTCATACTACCTCAATTCTACATGTGTGCTATTAAAAGACTTCATGGTCTCCACGAACAAATTCCATAATTCTTCAATGACACCTACAGAGGGAGCTTTAAAAACTAGTTAAGACATTACTTTTCTCTAATATGTAGCATCCAGACAATGTTCAGTTGATGCCATTTAGTGAGTAGTATACTTGCAGGTAAGATCCAAGGTTATAGCTACAGAGGCCTCCCTCGCCTTTAAGCTTTCAGGTGCAGATTTCAAAACAGGAATAACTGAGTCACAGCCTTTATTTCCAGAAGGGCACATTTAAACAGTTCTTAGGAAGAGACCTTGTATTTGAAGTAAAATGTTGAATCCTGAACCAAGAGAAAACTACACCCAGCCTCTCTCTGGAGAACATGTTTTAGGACTCAGGAAGAGATCTATATACACTGATGTGCTCAGGTCTACTTACATTTCAACCTACTTAGCAGAAAAATAGAAGTTTTACAATTATGCTTTAACTTTTTTTATTAAGATATATTAAGGAAGGTTAATTATTCTGTTAATCCTAGAGGAAGCAAGCAGTTATGTTGTTTGGACAGCTCAATTGTTCAATCACAGTGAAAGTGAGAGACAAACACATGTACCAATGGACCATTGGACCTAAAGTCATAAGTTTCAGAATAGAAGCTCCTTCAGTGAAGTACCACAATACAGTACAGCAGCTGCCTGAATTGTCATATTCTTAATTGGCTTTTTAAGGAAGTGGATCACAGTGATAGCTTTGGTCAATAAAACAAGTTGGTTCCTAAGGACTGTGGCATTTATACATCTATCCTATTAAAATAATATTGTTCTTCTTCTTCTTCTTCTTCTTCTTCTTCTTCTTCTTCTTCTTCTTCTTCTTCTTCTTCTTCTTCTTCTTCTTCTTCTTTTTCTTCCTCATCCTCCTCCTCCTCCTTGTCCTCCTTCTCCTCTTCTTCTTCTTTTCCTCCTCCTCCTCCTTCTTCTCCTCTTCTTCCTCCCCCTTCTCTTTCTCCTCCTCTTCATCCTCCCCCTCTTCTTCTTCTCTGTTTCTGTCTCTCTCTGTCTCTCTCATTAGAATATTTTAACTCTTATTTTTATATGTAATTTCATAAGTTAATAGTTTACACTAAAATTTACTTCTATAAAAATTCTATTGGTGTACTCTGCAGCAGTGAGCTCAAATCGCTGGGAGAAGGAAAAAATGGCCAGAGGGATTGCAGAGTGCACATTTTAAAGGGGGAACTGCTACTTTGCTTGTGCATTTAGTACAGAAAGTGGAAAATATAAAGGAACCTTTTCAAAAGACTTATTGGGACACAAAAGAAAAGCAAAATGAAGTGGGAAAAGGCAGAAAAAGAAAAAATCAAACCACCTAAGGCTAGGCTGGTGAAAGGCCAAGGTCATTTTGTTCAATTCCATGGGGATATTCTAAACAGGAACCCATCACACAATGGAAGATGACAATAGAGCTTTAAATAAAGACCCTTTCAGCCTAAGACAGCTTATCAAGTAAGAGGTTACCTATTCATGCAATGCAATTATTTGTCAAAACAAATCTACAGATAATTGTAAAACTTTCCCCTACTGCACATACATGCACATGGAGCAGGTGAAGGAGCCACCTCAGCAGAATAAAGGCCTTTCTAAAGATGTTATGCACTTTCCCCTTAGTCACCTCAGTCCCCCTGAAAGGGATAAGCAGGAAGAGAAAGGCCTGCTGGAAAGCCCCACCCTCAGGGACACTCTCTTTGCATGCTTCCCTTTTTGTCTCAGGCAATCCTGCAGGGATCATGTATTGATTATACATCATGCATTAGGCTGACTGTTGGAGCTGGAGTAAATAATGAGCATAATACAGTTCCTCTCTTCAAGGAAATCATTATCCAGAGGTAAGAGAAATCTGTAGAGAAGCACAGTAAATTCTCCCCTCTGAATATTATGTTCTATGATGGGAATAAGGATGCTAAGAATGACTATAATCAGAAAACGCATAAATGATCTGTACCAGGAGGGCAGGGAGAGTAAAGTAAGGTAGACATAAACTTTAATTTCATATTCTTTTAGATAGGACACAGGGCAAGGCACATGAACACCACTTGCCTGTCTGGGCCTTTTACATGCCTCAAACCAATCCTGCAGACATAGGGGCCAGGTCAGACCAATAGTCTTTGCATCTTCAGGTAGCTCTCCAAAAGAAGCAGGTGAAAGGATATATGGAACAACCAGAGGATGCAAAAGGTCTGTCTGACTGTGTCCAGCTATTTCTCATCACCTGAAAGTAGTATTTCAGATTATAAAATTGGAAGGCTCATCTGAGACCTTAGGATGACCAGAAGTCATAGCAATATAAGCGGTGACATTAACAAATAAATATTCAGAAGTGGACAAGTAAAATAATTGAAAAGTGCATTTTAGTTACATTCAGAGTATTTAAATGCACTTTGGAAGAAGAATCATAAAAGAAATATCTATGGTGCAAAGGTAGCCATAAGAACAATCTGCAGCTGAGGAAAAGACTGGATGGATAATGATTTAAAGGGACTTGAGACTACCCTGAAGCCAGGAGAGGACCAGTGTCTGCCATCCCCTAGGGCAGCAGTTCTCAACCTGTGAGGTGAAAATCTCTTTTGAGGGTTACATATTATATATCCTAAATATCAGATATCTGCAATATGATTCACAAGAAGCAAACTTACAGTTATAAAGTAGTAATGAAAATAATGTTATGCTTGGGGGTCATCACAACATGAACTATATTAAAGTGTCACAGCATTGGAAAGGTTGAGAAGAGCTACCCTAGGGGTTTGTAGTGGGCAGAAGCTGCTCTGGTGGTAAGAAGAATGAGAGCTTCTTCGGGAGGGACAGTGTAATCCTTCTGAAGTGTGAATGGGCAGATTGCCTGTGAGATTTCTCCTCACCCGATATGGACCTTACAGATGGAAGGGCAGCTTGCACTACTAAAAGTTCTGCAAAGGAATGCCTGAGAGTTAACTTCGTGGAAAGCACCCAATCTCCAGCAGAGAGGATTGGGGAGCACACACCATACCACCAGAATTTAGAACCAAGAAGAAACAGGAGAAAGAGAGGTATACACATCAAGGGAAGCACCACAGAGTGGGGCCCTCGAAACTCACACAAATATTCTTACTAAAGAAGCTTCCTGAGTGTGATGCCAGCTTTTAGTGTTACGATCAACCCACCTCTTTCCTCTGACTTTGACATCAGTAAACAAACACAGCACAAGGCTCTCCAGGTTCAGTCCGTTGTATAAACCAGAGTGTGGTGGCACAAGCCACCAGCTCCAGTCATCAGGAGATAGAGGGAGGGGGGGATTGGAACATCCTTTGTGGCACAGAGAGTTTAAGGTGACAGGAAACCTTGTCTAGAAAGTGAGAAAAAGATAGGGAACAGAAGGAGGGAGAGAAAAGGGAAAGGAATAAGGACGAGGGAAAGTAGGGTGAGAGGACAGAAAGGAGGAGGGAAAGGAAGAGGGAGGAGAGAAAAAGAAGAAAGGGCAGAAGGAGACACATGGGGGGAGGGGGGAGGGAGGAGAACAAATAAAACTTCTGCAAAGGTGATGTGGGAAAATTGTCCAAACCTTAAGAACCATCGTAATAGCATGACCAAGTAGCTTCTGAGCATTACAATTGAAACAAAGTTTGACAGATTAACCTTCAGGATAAATCATTATTTCACTTACTATCCCTGTAGATTAGACCCAAACTTTAAAATATGTCAGTCAGTCAAACATTTTTATCTAAAAGTAAAACACAATCCCCAAAGGAACAGGTTGGTTTTTTTTTTTTAATTACTTAATGAATTTAGATTTCTTTTCCTCAAGCATTCTCAAACTATTTTGATTACCTCACAGATCCTCTTATTTACATACACATATGAATACAGGTACACACACTTACCTGCATATACATGCATGTATACACTTAGCTAAATATACACACACAAGCACACACATACATATGTTCAGACACACACACACAAACACATATACATGTATTCAGCCACACATACACACATAAACATACATAAGCCACACACACACATATACTCAGCTATACATACATACACACACATACATACATGTACATATATTCACTATACCCATACATACACACACACACATACACTCAACCATATATACTCATACACACATATACATGTATACACACATTCAACCACACATACATGCACACATGTACACACACGCTTATTCTTGTTTCCTCCTTATATATAGTATTTTCTTCATCGATCCTTATATAAACTTTTAGAGTAAGTACTTCCTTTTAGAAAGTTTTTCACTAGCCCTAGCTGGCCTTTCACTCAGTATGTGGATAAAGTTGACCTCAAACTTAGGTCAATGCTCCTGTCTCTGTCTCTCAATGTTGAGATTTCAACCCTGAGCAGTCACATCCAATTGTTATGTATTTATGCTTTACAAATATACAGGAATTTTGATTTAAACTGATTTTAAAATACTCTGAAAAAAAATAGACAACCTTTTCTTTCCTTCCTTGACAATCATCAGCCTGCATCAGAAACTCAGTCAAGGAAGAAGAGAGAATTTAACAATAATTCAGTTCTGAACATTCATCAGTACAGGGTGACTCAGATTTCTGAACTAATTCTGAAGAACTGTTAGGAATATAAAGAGACTTTAAAAGTTTGGGTTCCCAGAGAAGAGAGACCGTAAGTGCCATTTATCTACAACAAAATTATGTTTGGGGTGATTAATGAACCCTTTCTCCAATAAAGTATTTTAAAAGTCAAGGGATGAGAGAATATTTTTATAAAGACAAAATCAAAACAAAACAGCATTTGTTGATAAATGTGTGAAATCCATCTTTTTGAATCACACATGCCAGAGGGTTTTACTTGCTCGACCAGGAAGAAAACCGATGGACATGCATTTGCACGATCTCAGGGTGCCTGGGAGGTTGCAGTTTTACTGCAGGGGGGAAAACGAGTTTTACATAAATTATCTAGGATCCTTTTAAACAAATAGATAAACTACAGATTGATAGATAATAGATGACATAGAAGTAGAGATTTATATAGATATACATGCCCAAATTCCTAAGCACAGCACATGCCAGGACACATCAGAGTGGATACTGATGGAACACAAAAGACAAGCTTTGAAAGTAGCAATTTCATCAGGACGATGTCATTTGAACTCTATTTTATCTAAATGATACCAATAATGCATTTTTCTTGAGTAATTATAAAAGCAGATGGGATCTTATTATAGATTTTTTTTTCTCATAGCAACAGTGAAATCAGCTATAACTACATTGAAATGACCTATAAAACCTGGCACAGCTTGTGCTATACAAGATGTTAAAATTCTAATATACCGCACACAGAAATTCAAATGAAATAAAATAAAATGCAGCACTACAAAAAAATGAATACTTGTTAAAAAAAAGCACCCTGACATTAAATATAACCTTTGAATATCACACACATACACACACACACATACACACACTAAAATAATACAGACATGTTCAACAGAAGAACTTCCTCATGTGCATTTTACATTTCACAAATGTGGGAGGAGACCCCCAGGAACTGAGTCAGAAATCTGAGGTTAGGAATTGGCAAGGTGACTCAGCAGGTAAAGGTGTTTGCTACCAAAGAGGACAACCTGAGTTTGATCCTTGGGACCACGTTGGTGGAAGGAGAGACCCAACTCCTACAAATTGTCATCTCACCTCCACTGGTGAGAGCCCTGGCATACATGTGCTCACAAAACAAATAAATAAAATGTAAAAGGACGAATTGAAGAAGGAAAATGATTTAAAAAGAAATCTGGGGTCAAAAAATGTATGTAGTCAACTGGGAAGCCCCTGTGGATTGTGTAGAAACTTGGAGATAAACATCATTGTGGTTGTATATGTTCACTGAAGCACAAGCCCCCATTGAACTTCCGCATTGCAAATATCTTCCATACTTAAAATTCTGGCACTAGTGGTAATTAAATTTTTCTTTTTAGATATATATATATTTTTTTCCCATCTGGGAAAGATGTATCACAATAACACACAGTCTATCTTCCTGAGGATTGTGATAAGTTACAGAGAGAAGGCACTATGAACCATCTTTGAAAATGCTAATCTCATTATCTGCGGCTTTGAACTTGAGAGAGGAAGGCAGGTGTGGACAACTGGTGCAGTTTTTGCTCATTTCTGGGCAGTGGTGTGAGAAGCCTGGAAGTGCAGATCATCGGAAGTGCAGATCATCTCCAAAGCCACAATGAACTGAAGGCAGCAGCTCCCACAAACTGTGGCCTTGGCTCCCACTAGGCAGCAGCTCACAGAAACTCTCCAGGTCTAAAGCCAAAGGGACACTTAAGATTTCAGGGAGGAGGCTGCAAAAGGTCTTTCTCAGAAGAGGAGAGATGTCTTCACTCTTAAAGGGAAATTGAGTTCAGTTTCCACCTATAGCTGCTCCCAGCCACCTGTACCTCCAGCTCCGTGGAGACCTATTGCCTCTGAAGTCACCAGTAATCATACATATACGCACATAATTTAAAATAATAAAAATAAATCTTTCAAAAAGAAAGCCTTTCTCCTTTCTTCTTTGCTTTGTTAAGTCTCCTACAAGCCAATTACAGAAACAATGAGGCATTAGGAACTGAAGACCCATCAAGGCCTGAGACCGACATTGTTGAGGGTGTCATCCTAATGGNAATGCATTAACATAAACATTTTTAGAAAATGACAATCTCTAGAGAGTAACATACATGTGTCCTACAGTCAGACCTAAGAACGCAGGGTCTCTACTGTGCTCTAATAAAAGCTGGTTTGGAATTTTATCTCACTGTCCTGGTGATCAATACTGAAAGGAAGCATACCTTTGTACCGAATTGTATTCATAGACACCCCCCCCAAACAAACACAATTGTCTTTACTTTTTTTTTCTCAAAATAATAGCATGGTGTGGTTCTAACAATATCTTCTTTCTTTTCTGTATGAAGATAGCAAATCAGTATAAAGAAACTGGGGAAAAGGCTTAAAGACAACCAGAATGGCAGCAGTCATTAAATATAGCAATTGTGATTTTGATTATATCACCTACAAACTGTGAGGAAGTAGTATCAGCAATAATCTACATCAGCCTGCCAGTCTCCAAGGAAGACAACATGCTGCTTGCAAAAGAGAACCCCTGTTTGCTGACCTGAACCATGAAGTACTCATGGTGGAGCTCATGTCTGAAGACATCTTAGCTCTCAAGTCCTGTGTTTAGAAGCAGAGAATGCTTAGTCCTAATTTGCAGGGTAACAACAACTCTCTCTCTCTCTCTCTCTCTCTCTTTCTCTCTCTCTCTCTCTCTCTCTCTCTCTCATATTTTTAAAGCACTATTTTGACAACTTATTTTCTTTTCTTGATAAGTCAAATTATAAAAGAAAACAGGAAAGTTGGGGCTGGAGCAGTAGTTCAATTGTTAAGAATGCTTTCTGCTCTTCTGCAGAAACAAGATCAGTTCCCAGAGTCCATAATAGGTGGCTCACAAACAGCTGTAACTCTATTTCTAGTTCTCTCTTCAGGGATATAATACCCTCTTCTGGCCCCTGTGGGCACCTACACATATGGCATACATTTAGAGAGAAACAAACACATAAGTTAAAAACCATCAAACAAAATAAGATAGTCATTTCTTTTCAAAAGTTAATGTTATGACATTGTGATATATTTTCAAGTAAATATTTAAATCTCTATTAAGCCTACATGGCATATATATATATCACATTGTTTACCCATTCATGCTATTGGCATATGCCTTTACTTTTTCTAGATGTAAATTTATAGACAAAAGTTAAAATTGAATGCATGTTAACCTAATAAATAATAAATGACTGCCTGACCTATGTTATAGAATACAGTATCCTACCTGAATGGAAACTGTTTAAAATATGCTTTCTACTCAAAAATAATACAGATACCTCATCTTTTTCAGAGAACCTACCATCTGATTATGAGTTATAAATTCACAATAATTAGTATCTAAAGTGCCTGCATTTAAATGCAAAACACAATCAGAATTACTAAGCGAAGTGCATCAACCATATTAATTTGCAGGGCTGCTGGAAACTATAAATTCAGAAGAAAGTAATCAATTCACTAGAAAAATAATGTTGATCTCTGAGCCTTATATCATATTCATGCCAGGATTTTCCGTTGCCACCAGTCAGAAAGAGAAATATAGCATATGAGGCAGTAGAAACCAACAGTCAATCTTAAATTGAAGCAATCTTTGCATATGGTTTCCTAGAAATATTTAATATACCAAGATATTAAATGGTGCTGAATAGTAAGAAAGACTTCACCACATTGCATACTTCCCAATTTGGACAATGAAATGACTTATTACCCCCTCATTCTCTTTCTTCTTTTCTGTACCCACCCTTCCTTTTCTTTCACCCAGAAAAACAAAGACTATCTGTAACATTATATAAGTTATATAGCTTATGATTTTCTTTTTTGATGTAATAGAATTGGAGATGTCCATAGATTCTTAGTTTGCACTTCAGTTGCTATCAGAAAACACTCACTAAAAGGAACTTGGGGAGGAAAGGGCTTATTACAGCTTACAGTCTACCATGAACAGAAGTCAGGTCAAGAGTTCAGGCAGCATTCGGGAAGCAGGAATTGAAGTAAAGCTAAGGAACATCTGCCCAGAGATAGTACTGGACACAGTGTGCTGGGTCCTCCGACAACACTCATTATTCAAGAAAAGGTTCCCACAGTCTTGCCTGATGGGGACATTTTCCCAGTTGAGGTTCCCTCTTCCCAGATGATTGTGTCTTGTATCAAGTTGACAAAAAAGAACAACAAACAGCAGCAACAAAGACCTAACAGCCCATCTGATATATGCATTTTTCCCCTGTCCACTAAAGAGGCCAACAGTGAACTGAATCATGTCTTGGGGGGTTGTTTGTTTGTTTGGTTGGTTTTGGTTTTTCAAGACAGGGTTTCTCTGTAGCCTTGGCTGTCCTGGAACTCACTTTGTAGACCAGGCAAGTCTCGAACTCAGAAATCTGCATGCCTCTGCCTCTCAATTGTTGGGATTAAAGGTATGTGCCACTACTGCCTGGCTGAGTTCACACTTTCAAATCTAGACAAATGCTAGGCCAGGCATGATACATAAAGGAGTGGGTAGCTTTGGAAAGAGACAGTATCCTGTTGAAGTAATGCCTCCAAGTCTTCTCCAGAAACTGCTGGGAGCCAAAACTAGGCTCATCTAGCCATCTTCAATCATCTGCTTTATGAGGGGATCATTATAAAATCGTTCAAGACAGTTTTCTGGATGATATAGGCAACCACTTTAATAGATATTTGAAGATGGTTTCCTTCAGAAAGCACGGACATGTTTTGAAATGATTGAATTGACCTCTAACAAAAGTAAGCTGAGATCAGTAAATTAAGATGTGTATGGCATCTTTGACACACACATTTATTAAAGGAAGAAAAGATAAGGGGTCATAAAAGCACATTTCTAGATATGTGACAACATGTTTAAGAAGCTGGAAATAGAACCCAGATAATTTGACATTTCTACTCTCTCTATTACATAAAAGTCACTGGATATACAAGCAATGCCCAATTCAAGCCCACTTCATCTGACCTCATCAGGACCAGATTTGAGGCTGCAGATAATCAAGGATTAGTTTGGTATGAGCATGCACCTGGCTGAGTTTTCACCAAGTAAACTAAACCTTTACATATTTTCAATTTATACAGCTCAATTAATATGGGAGGTTGACTAAAAGGACTCAGATTCCTCCCTCTACAGTGACCATAAGGGAAGAAGAAGAAGAGGAAGAGGAAGAAGAAGAAGAAGAAGAAGAAGAAGAAGAAGAAGAAGAAGAAGAAGAAGAAGAAGAAGAAGAAGAAGAAGAAGAAGAAGAAGAGGAGGAGGAGGAGGAGGAGGAGGAGGAGGAGGAGGAGGAGGAGGAGGAGGAGGAAGAGGAAGAGGAAGAGGAAGAGGAAGAGGAAGAGGAAGAGGAAGAGGAAGAGGAAGAAGAAACAGCAGCCTTGATGCTAAAAACTAATGACACCTGAGTAAGTAAGTATCATCCTTCAACATATATCTGAGGAGACACCAGAGAGATTCTTCCTTCATCAAAGTTAATGATAATTATCCAGCCCATTAGCAAGTAGGCTGTTTAGAAGCAATTAGAAAGTGCTGTCGATACATTTTGCCTTAAGATTCAGGCCTGTGTGAGTACTCTGTCCCTTCACCAATTGCCAATTGTTTCTTCTAATTATCTTCTAATGCTACTGGTACAAGAACTAGTGCTAGAATCACTGTGCTAGGTTGCACTCTCAGTCGGGAGAGTGGTGAGGAGTTTGAAGGACTTTACATTCACTTCAGTATAGCTACTGTGGGGAAGACACCTGTGAGTACCTTTCCCTTCCTCAGAATCCTGAAGAACTAATCCATGAGCTTCCTACCACAGAAGCCCTCTTCTCAACCCACATTAAGACTTCCATCATTATCTTTTCTCCTAATACAGAAGCACTGATGGCTTTCTGTTACCTTCTTTAAATTGTGTGTTTCAGTCTTCCTTGCAATAATATCTCTTAACTACATCCTCACCATGCATCCCTTTGTTTTGTGGCCCCTGAACTGCATACAAAGCTGGTCAACAAGCTTTGTTTTAAAAAGTAAAATATTCATCATTATCCCTTTGCTGGTGAACTTTCTCAACCATAGTTTAATGTCCCATGGTTTCCTCTGACTATCAAAGGGCGATATGATCTCTCATGAATTCTTGGGCTTTCAGCAGATCCTTGGATCAAATTGATAAATCTCAATGTAGGACACCCATCACGTGCTCTGTGGATGCCTGCACTTCAAATGAGGCCATACCCTCCAAAGGGTTTAACTTTCTCTCCTCTGTCTACTGTGCCTCACTCATCTGCCCAGGTCTCTTATGACTCATCAACCCAGACATCAGGTAATGTTCTCATTCTCATTTTGTCAAGCTGCAAATGGTATTAACTTGTATATAATGTGCTGTCCTATTCTTCAACAAATTTGTCAATAACTGTGTGTTCTGTAGTCTTATTCTAGTGTTTTAGGCTTTTCTCCTAATTTGACATTTACCTGGCTTTATTATTGTCTAGTTGAAAGTCAGAAAAAAAATTTAGTCTGCTGACAAGTATGAAAAAGTAACAAGTGAGACATCTATATAACTCAGCAGGTGAAGGCTCTTACTGCTATATTTATTCTGTTTCTGGAGCCGACAGGATGAGAGGAGACAAAAAGACTCCTGAAATAGTTTCCCTTTGACTGCCAAACTCATGTTGTACAACACATGTGTTATACACATACACAAATAAATATAATGAACAATTTTACAATAAAGAGGATGTCTAGTGAGGTCTTTAAAGCATACACCAGATTTCTAAGTGCTGGTGATGAGCCCAAAACCAAACACATGGAGGCCAGTGCTCAGCTTCTCAGCTGTATATCAAGCACCAAGAATGCACATTCTGATTAAATAAGATAACCCGGCACTATGGTTTATGATTAATAATGAACAGAATCAAGGTATCCTATAGTGATTTTCTATAACCCCCAAACATTTTAACAATCTGTGTGAAATTGTAAGGGATTTCAGTGACTCAGAGAGGGGTGGAGAAAGGATTGTAGGAACCAGAATGGTGGAGGATACCACATGAACATGATCCACAGAATCATATGGACTCACAGAGATGTAGAAGCAATCACACAGCCTGTATGGGTCTGAGCTTAGGTTCTTGGCATGTATGTTATGGTTGTATCTTGATGACCTTGTGGGACTCCTAACATTGGGAGTGGGCTTGTCCCAGACTCTTTGTGTGCTCTTGGGACCCTTTTCTTCCAACTAGGCTACCCTACCTAGCCTTGACATAAGGGTTTGTACCTAGCCTTACTTAAAATTGTTATGTGTTTATCCCTGGAAGGTGTATTTGTTTCTGAAGGGAAATGGAGAAGTGGATCTTGGGGAAGGAAAAGTGGGGGAAGGGGCTGGAAGGAATAGAGGGAGAAGAAACTGTGATCTGGATGTAAAAAATGAGAGAAGAGTAGCAAAAGTAATTCTCAGTGGGGTTAGGTTCTACTTCACCCTTGTTCTCAAATAACTGCTGGGCATTTTTGTACATGTCATGGCCTGTTTTAGCTCCCAAATAGATACACAGAGACCTTATATTTTTATTAACAAGCTGCAAGCTTGAGCTCGGCTGGTTCTGAGCTATTCTAACCCAACTAGGCTGCTAATAACCAGACAAATGTCCTGTTACTTGTCAATCTGGTCTTGCCCTAGCTCTTTCTGGTTCACATGTTTCCTCATGCCAGTTCTCTCAGCTCTACGTCAAGGCAATTCCTTCTGGTCTCTCCATGTCTTCTCTCTACCTTGTCTCCTCATGGTTCTTTTCTCTCTTCTTTAGACCTGAGACCCCTGGCTGAGATTGGAAGTCTAGCCTTCTCTTCTGTATCTCTTCTGCCCAGTCATACCGTGAATCAGCTGCTTATTGACCAATCACAAATGATGGAAAACAATATTTTACATATCATTCAGACCAGACATGCTTAACCATGCCATATCTGGACTCTAGACAGATAGATGTCTGGGCATGGAAATTGGCATCTGAATCCACAATGCACAAGACCACACCCCAATAAAGAATAAATTTTTAAAAAGGAAAGAAGAAAAAATTGAGAGCTGGCAATATGGAGACGACAAATATACTTTGTTGGAGGGATGGTACTTTCTGCTGAATTGCATGAGCAATGCCTTCATTCTCAGGATGCAGCTTGGAATGAATAACAAGCTCTACTCTCTGCCAAAATTTTAATTTGCTTGTGCCTAAGGGCTAATGTGTCTAATTCTCTTTTTAGGTTTCATTCTCAGCTATTCTACCCTTCTGCCTCCAAATTCTGCCTCTAGCTCTAAATTTATTTTCTTACAAATGTGTCCATTATTTTGGCCTCAATTTCTATCTATATGTGCTACACACTACAGTTTGGACTGCCTTTCATTTGTGTTCATGGGAAACTGGATTTTAAAAAAAAGTTTAAAAAGTTGAGTTTTTTAACTTTTGTCTAGAATCAGAGTTTGAGCAAAGTTACCCATCTCTTCAAATAAAGAGTCAAGATTTGCCTAGTGCCATGTCACCATTCATCTATTTTTGGGTTTGTTGCCATTCTGGAACCTTCTGGGAGTAACTGGTAGGAACTATGTTAAGCCTTAAGCCATGGGAGGAAGGATGCTTCTGAAGATGACTTCAGTTCTTCTTCACCTTGCATTTCTGAATTTTCCTTTGGAAACAGGGAACATCTTTGATCTGAGCTTTCCTCCTGAGTTTCTCTGACCAACAGCCTATAAGAGAACTGGAAAGCATGACACATAGACATCAGACCTTGAGAGGCCATGCATATTTTCCTTTTGGATTCCTTCTGCCCTGTGAATACAGGCATTGGCCACCCAGCCCTTGCTGAGATACCCTATAAGAGTTGGTTCAGCACAAGCCATTGCTGAGCATATCAACTAGCTTACAGTAAGTATATAAATAGTACCCAAAAGAATGGCTATGCATAGCCAGCCTCCATGTGCATAACAGCTAAGTAATAGTGATTGCTTGATGTCGCAACTTTGGTGATTCATTGTAGTGCAGTGCTTCTTTACTAGTCTGACAAATACATCAGGGATGGATATTCTTTCCACTGAAAAGGTCAGAAAATTCATTGTTCTATGCAAAGAAAAGTCAAAATGAGCAATATAAGAGGTGTTCAGTATTCAGTAGGTGCCTCGTTTCACTGAAGAAAAAAAAAAATCTATGGCCATGTTTCAACCCCAATTCGGGAGCTTAGAACAAGTCCTTCAGGACACTGCTTCTATTCTGGTTAGTTTTTGGTCAACTTGATAAGAACCAGAGACATCTGAGAGGAAGGATTTTCAATTAAGAAACTTCCTCCATCAGATTGTTTCATAGGCATAAATGTGGGGCATTATCTTGATTTAATGGTAGCTATAAAAGGATATGACCCCCAGTAAGTGGTGCCACCCTTGAGCATATGGTTCTGTATTGTATAAGAAAGCAAGTTTAGCAAGTCATAGGGAGCATGTCAGAAAGAAGCATTCTTCCATGCTTTCTGTACTAGTTCCTGCTTTGAGTTCCTGTTTTGGATTCCTTCAACTATGGAAGATGACATGTAAGCCAAATATACCTTTTCATACCCATATTTTCTTTTGGTCAGTATTCTATTACAGCAATAGAAACCTTATTAGGACCACTTCCCAGAGATTATACAATTCATTTACCTTGGATCTCTTTTCCTTTTTGGAATCTCCCTGAATAATATTCCCAATATCCCATCCCTATATAAGAATCCTAATCCCATCACTACTGCTTAGAAAAGTCTGCTGTCTCTCCTTGAGAAAGCAGTCTTTGCCTTGATTTAAGTGTGTTCTTTTCAGTTCTTCAACAGTTTTGGAATTGGCAGCCCATTTTCCTGAATAATAACAGATGATAGTTCAGATGAGTAGACAAGTTCAGTCTTTAGAAGTTATATCTTAACTTGGTGTGGCAAAGATATAGAGGAAAACATCTGGTATTAAAACATTTCTTGCCGGGCGTGGTGATGCACGCCTTTAATCCCAGCACTCGGGAGGCAGAGGCAGGTGGATTTCTGAGTTCAAGGCCAGCCTGGTCTACAAAGTGAGTTCCAGGACAGCCAGGGCTATAAAGAGAAACCCTGTCTCAAAAAACAAAAAACAAAAACAAACAAACCAAAAAAAAAAACAAAAAAACAAAAAAAAAACATTTCTTGACCGTTTTTTTAACAATTAAGTATTAAAAACAGATCCCTAGAAAATTTCACTGATAACTTTAGGATGACATTGTTCGAGTGAGCCTTCTCAATTGTGCTTTGCACAGACTTAATATCTTAGCACTGTTCATCTTGGCTATGTGTTTTGTGCTTGTACGGTCCAGAGGCCAAAGAAGGGGGAACATTAGCATAAGGAAAGCCTGGGCTACATAGGAAAGCCTGATCTCTAAAAAAGCAAAGCAAACAAAAGAGATTCTACTGTTGCTCATCACGTTCTTTCAGGCTGAAATGGAAGGAAGCACAGAAACCCCACAAGAGCTGATTTCTTTCTTTCTCTTTTTTTTTATTAGATATTTTCTTTATTTACATTTCAAATGCTATCCCAAAAGTTCCCCATACCCTCCCCCAACCCTGCTCTCCTACCCACCCACTCCCACTTCTTGGCCCTGGCATTCCCCTGTACTGGGACATATAAAGTTTGCAAGACCAAGGGGCCTTTCTTCCAAATGATGGCCGACTAGGCCATCTTCTGCTCCATATGCAGCTAGAGACAAGAACTCTGAGGGTACTGGTTAGTTCATATTGTTGTTCCACCTATAGGATTGCAGACCCCAATACCCAAGATACAATTTGCAAAACACAAGAAAATCAAGAACAAAGACCAACGTGTGGCTACTTCATTTCTCCTTAGAATAGGGGACAAAATACCCATGGAAGGAGTTACAGAGACAAAGCTTGGAGTGAAGACAAAAGGATGGACCAACCAGAGACTGCCCCACCTGGGGATCCATCCCATAATCAGCCACCAAACCCAGACACTATTGCATATGCCAGCAAGATTTTGCTGAAGGGACACTGATATAGCTGTCTCATGTGAGGCTGTGCCAGTGCCTGGCAAATATAGAAGTGGATGCTCACAGTCATCTATAGGATGGAACACAGGGCCCCCAATGGAGGAGCTAGAGAAAGTGCCCAAGAGCTGATATCTATGGAGGCTGCACTCACACCCAGTTCCTCTATTCTTCACTAGTGTGCAGATGGCAGCCCTGATGAATCTGAACCTGCCTGGTATTACTATAGCACACAGCACATTGAGGCACACTTCAGTGTCTCCTCTTTGGAGATTATGTGGATAGAGCAGTTTTTGGCTTCTGAAAATGACTCTGTCTACTTTGCTCACGCAATAATAGTGCAAGTGTTTTATGACTTTGTGTTCGTTAGTTATTTTTAGCTATGTGATAATCTTTCCACAGTTGGCCATAACTAAACTTTTCTTTGTTGTTAATTTTCAATTGAATCTTCAAGTAGATTTTGTTTTTAATCATCCTGACTGAGTCTAGAACAAAGTTGGTTTCACTGAAATGATTTTGGATAGCATCTACTATATCTATTGGTGCCAAAAATAATAGTTTTAGATAATATTAGGCTTTTTTCCCAATAAGACACTCCTCAAATAGTATTTTTTTTTTGGTCACAAAACTTAGCTCTTTCAGTTTCATACTGTGAATCAAAAAAGAGGGCAGAGTAAATTGCTAAATTTTCTAAATGGATTCCTCAGAGAACTTCTGTTTTGTTGTATTTGAGGATGCTCGTTTTTCCAAATGCGTTCTTCATGGCCCAGCAGCTGTCTCAAAATTACATCCAGGATCCACATAAGGATGAGTTAGCTGTCCCATAAACATGTCCTTCTTCCATTTTCCTTGCACTTCTACCTTCTACCTACAGAACCATGACTCCATAGTGTCAGCAATTAAGAAAAGAAAAGAGTCAAACTGGAAGCTGGCTCCAAGAGTTGAGAAAATAGGTTTGAGTGAAGATTTTAGTTTTTGTGTATTTGTGTGTGTGTGTGTGTGTGTGTGTGTGTGCGTCTACATGTGTAACTACATTCACCAGGCCTACTATGTGCAGAAGCCAGAAGTAGACACTGAATGTCTTCCTTGTCACTTTCTATGTTATTTTCTGCATCTCTCACTGAACCTCATTCACCATTCATTCAACTCAACTGTCTGGCTGGAAGCCTCTACCTTCTCCACACTCAGTACTGAGGATACAGATACACAGGATCACTCCTGCCGTTTTCATGTAGGCATCAGAGGTCCAAACCCAGGTCTTCATGTTTGTAGTACAAACATTTTTTTTCCAATGAACTATCTCTCCAGCCCCTGAAATTTTTGGTGTAGACTTTTCATTCCTAAAAATTTCACTTAAAATAGCAGAGATTATAAAAGGCTAATGTTTAAATTATTTAACTGCCACTAAGGCTTTTTTTTTTTTTACAAAATCTGAGATATTAATAATTTTGTGCAGTTTTGGATAATTAGTACTTGTCACATTATCTCTTTATCCTTTATTAAACAATGCCAATGGCTATTGCACTGTCTTGATAGAGTTAACAAAGGGTAGTAATTTTATATTAGCATCACAAAAAGAATGAGCCCTCCCTATACTTGCTGACATCTATTTAAAAATGCAAACTGATATTGTGATTAGGCTCCTCTAAGTTACTCTACATTATGTAGAATCGCAGGTTTTTAGACTGATTTCCCTGAGAACCCCCAGTTTACAAACAGTTTTGAGCTCCACTTTAAGGATAGACACAGCACCACTACAAACATGTAAATGGTACCACCTGTTCTGAACTACCCACAAGCCACAGGCCAGTAAACGATGTATTTCTGAGAATAGAGCAGAACTGTATAAACTCATCAGGACAAACTGAGATCATAGGGACACATGGTCACATTAGAGAAGCCAGGCCCAATAACTTATCAGACATGCCAGACAAAGATGCCATCAGCATTTGTGACATATTAATACATTTTTAATCCATCTAGTAATAGACATGATGTGTTTCAGTTAAAGTTATCAGATTCCGAAGAGACTGACAATAACAATTTCTGAAGACTGTCATTAATTTTCTAGAAACTCATCATGAACATGTAGAAAGTAGCATTTTGCAAATGCAGAGTTGTCCTCTTTATTATAAAAAAAGACCTCTATGTACCTAACAGTCCCAAATCTTCAAATGAGCTCTTCTTCATTCTCAGGAGCTGATCCTTTTATCAAATTAAGCAAAAAGTTGATTTGCTTTACTTTTTAACATTACCCTTGTTTTAAAACAGTTAAAAGATATTTTTTACTCATTATTTCTTTGAAAAAGGATTAAGGTTCCAAAATTTCTATGTAATTATGAGCAATTAATTTTACATAGCACCTACAATTAAAAAAAACATAAAATATCACTACAGTCAAATAAACAAAAATATAACTGGCTATTTTAGATTTCATTATCTGGTTAAAATTTTAAGATAGAGTGAGTAGCTATTAGACTCAATCTATAAAAATATGCTCATAGAATAATAATTCATTCCTGTGCTACTGGTTTAGTTTCAGTACCAGCCATTAGTTGTGTGAAATTTTGCCTTAAAGCAATAATGCATGATTTATCTTTGATGTCTTAATGCACTTGAGTGGTAATTGAGCTCCAGCTTCATGTTGACTTTAATACAGAAAAGTATGTCCTTCCTGTTCTATCTTTGTTTTAGCTTTGTTGGTGAGATTTTTAAGTCCTAGCTCAGTGGGCATTCTAATCAATTTGATAATTCTTAAAGTTACTTCCTACAGTTCATAGCTCCAGGGGCAAGCAAACCTCAATAAACCATTCATTCAAGGGGCAAAGGAGCCAGTGGTAACAGTTAGCAAAGGACAGATGAGCACACGGTGGTGTAATGCCATTGACTATAGCAATCAGACCAGCAAGATGAGGACCAGGGCAGCTATGTGGGGCTCAGTGCTTAGAGCTGGTTCAGCCCATAGCCCCAGGAAGCCTATCTCAATACATATTCCTAGGTCTGCTTTATTTTTTTCCTTTCGGAAACTTGGTCATTATCAGAATTTGTGGAGAATTTTTAATGTGAAAAGACTTCACAGATCCAGAAAAGCCTCTAGACCATTCAAATAAACCATGAGAATAAGCTTCCTGACTTACCATGAAGGATGCTATTGCTCTCTCACTAGCAAGCCTAATCTTTCTCCCTTAGCAGGGTATGTGGGCTCCCTAGCCGCAGCAGCAAACTATAACAATAGTCTGATAAAACTGGAAAGAAAAAAAGATGTGGTTTTTGTATGAGAATCTACTGTTTTGTGTTGTGGGTGAAGGAGGGAGGAGTTGCCTAGGATACAAAATACACAGTGCAAGGGGAAAAAGAAGAAAGACTGTGAGAAGAGGTGGGGCAGGGGGAGAGAGAGAGACAGAGACAAAGACAGAGAGAGAGAGAGAGAGAGAGAAAGAGAGAGAGAGAGAGAGACAGAGAGAGAGAGAGAGAGACAGAGAGAGAGACAGAGAGAAGGGAGAGTCACTCAGTCTAGGTCTTGAACCATTTCTGCCTAACAGCTCTCCCAAATGCTAAGTATGGCAACCAGGACAGAACTACCAACAGACAAGAAGTGAATCCAAAACTAGAATGAGCTGACATTCTGAAAGAATTCTAGTGTCAAAAATTAGCTGAAGAATGTTTATCCATTAGTAGATCACTGTTTTATTTACCCAAAATGAAATGTGGATATAACATATGTCATCTTCCAAATCTGCTGAATTAAATATGCTCAAAACTCTAGTTAAGAAATTTAAAAGATGCTAAGTTATTTTCTTATTTATTAGTCTCACAGTCTGACACTGCACATCTCCAGCTGGAAGGAACTGAAAACCTGACACCAAGGTGCCAGACTGAAAGGCAGATGGTGATTTCTAGCAACTAATGCCGGGCTGCTGGTGAAGAGTGAAAAATTTTTATCTGAGACCACCTTATACCTTGATGAATAAAGCATCCCACATTAGATTTCTGGAACTTTCTATAAGAAAAAAAAATCATATTTATTTACAGAACAGAGGAAAGGGTGAAGTGTGTGTGAAGTGTGGGACCACGTAGAGACTAGAGGGAATTCTCTAATCCATTTCTTTAGAAGGTCTGGCAGCCCTTTCTTTAGAGAAAAAACTTTGCAGGGTTTTTAAATATTTAATATACACCACTGCTTTATAGCTCAAGGAAAACCTGTGGTTCTTTATTGCCCAATATTTCAGAGCTTATCTCAACTTGTATGGAATTTTTTAAAAAAATGTTTATTATTTCTAAACTATAAGACTAGATGAAAAAAGCAGAGGCTTGGGGGCAACAGGATAATTCTTTGCAAAATTAAAAAACTAAATATTAAAACTTTAGCACCACCAATTTTCACAGCTGAATGAAACTGTTTTTTGTTCCTGAGACTTACTCATTATCATTTAATTAATATGTACTGGGTGACCATCCAACATGACATTTTTGAATTTAAAAGTGGGGGAGTCAAATAGTTACGTGGCCTCTGTTGTCAACAATGAATAATTTAGTGTAGACAGAGCAATCAGACAGAAGACAAAGTGACGGCTTGTTAGGAGTCATGGATTTCTATGAGGGTGGGGAGAGCTCATTCGAATGTGATGATGCTAAAAATGTTCAAGGAGAGAAAAAAACTATGAAAAGTCTCTCTTGATGGTCAGGTTATACATTTGAACCACTTATGTTATCACCTTCATTAAGTCCTAACTGATAATGTTTATTGTCTAAGAAAATGAAAGAAACAATTTAGTCTTGACTTTTTGTACTTTATATTACATACTAAAGGGTTTATAAAGTAATTTTTATCTATGGTTAAAATGATTATTCAAATATTTTATGATAGACAATATAAAGTTCCTAAGCTATAGTACATTTTAAAAATAAAATACCTAATTCCATAGGTTCAGCAATTGTGGTGGCTCCAGACCAGGCCTCTATCTTCCTATTAAACAATCATATCTGTTATGCCTCTGTGAATTTTATTAAGATCATTGTGATTCAAAACTCTGATTGAGAGGCAGGCGGATTTTTGAGTTCGAGGCCAGCCTGGTCTACAAAGTGAGTTCCAGGACAGCCAGGGCTATACAGAGAAACCCTGTCTCAACAAAACAAAACAAAACAAAACAAAACAAAACAAAACAAACAAAAAAAAAAAAAAAAAAAAAAAAAAAAAAAAAAAAAAAAAAAAAAAAAAAAAGAAAAGAAAGAAAAGCTGGCCAGGCGTGGTGGCACACGCCTTTAATCCCAGCACTTGGGAGGCAGAGGCAGGCGGATTTCTGAGTTCGAGGCCAGCCTGGTCTACAAAGTGAGTGCCAGGACAGCCAGGGCTACACAGAGAAACCCTGTCTCCAAAAACAAAACAAACAAACAAACAAAAAACAAAACTCTGATTGTTGAAGGGGAGGTATACCATGTTCTCGAAGACACCTCTGATTTTAATACATCTTATGGACTACTCAAATGAAAAATGGCCTGAGCAAGGAAGACAGAATGTAAGCCTGTGTGGGAATGACTCTCCATGAGTTAGTGGTTGAGGCAGGCTATAAATTCACATACAGAACAGCAGAAGAAAATTTGATGTAAGAAAAATAGGCCCAAAAAACCTGCATGCTTCTTCTTTGGCACAGAATAGAAGGATGGACATTATACTTCCAATGACATAAAAGAGAAACCTGGAGCTACATGGCTGCAAAGGCTCTATTCCTACTACTGATATGGTTGATCTAAAAACACCTCCTAAGAGAAATAAGATTTACAGTGCTCCAGGTGATTTTCAGACACAAGCATAAACTCTTTGAGTGGGAATGTGGCTAAAGACACCTTTCAATGTATTAAACACTAGGTCAGTGTCAGAGATGTTACAGGGGGTTAGGAAAATGGAGCGAGTCATTTCAAACATAGACTGAATTCTTTCTTTCACAAATCTACACTCTTCCCAACATCATTTGTAAGTTCTTCCCTAGCACAGAGATCTCTGCTTGCCTTACTGCTTGCCCGGGCCAATGGCATAGACAAGATTATTAATGGGACACACACCTGTGTCTAACCTTGAACCAAGAAGCCTTTCATCCCAGTTAGAAATAGACAAAAGCATCTTGGATTTAATCAACACATACAAATTAACTTACTGCTAAATAAATCACCCATCACCCAATCTAACTGCTAGGTGACCACAGACATATGGGCAAATCAACCGCGACTGTCTGACCCTCTCTCAATCAGCCAAGACACTCTCTGATCTCATGATCAACAGCGCAGCGTACAGAAGCAAGGGCCGAACACCTGCAATCCAAGCACTTAAGACACCAAGAAAGGAGGCGTGCCAGCCTGGTCTATAAAGATAAGCTCTCTTCTAAAGTCACGGTGTTATCCCTTGACGCACTGAGATTTAGGGAACTGTATAAGTAACTGAAACGGTGAAAATGTAAAACATAATGAGATGCAAAGGAAGTACCCATCTTGCAGCTATGGTATAGAAACTAATTGAGTTACTAAGGCACTGAAAATACTGCCTAGAAATACATCCCTAGAAAGGAATGGGGATATAGCTCAACTGGGAGGATGCTTGCCTAGTATACACAAAGCTCTGAGTATCAACTACAACACTGTCTCAATTACACAGGCAAGACACATCTGCAATTCCAAAATGTATCCTTGGCTATATAGAGTCGACGGTCAGCCTAGCTCATTCTCAGCTACGTAGAGTCTATGATAAACCCAGATTATCCTCAGCTATATAGAGTCTATGGGCAGCCTAAGCCATATGAAACTTTTTCTCAAAATTGAAAGGCAAAAGGAAGGGAAAAATGAACACATGAAAGGCTATCTATCCAAATAATTAGAGTGAATACATATTAGGATAGAGTGAATATATACACAAAGACCCAAAGATATGAAAGTGTTCGTTGTGGGACCATCTTTCCAGTTACTCTGAAGTAACTGGAGGATTCTGTGTAAGAAGAAAAATGACCAAATATGAGGCCAAAACTCGGATTAATCAAGCATTCTTTAAGAAATGGGTGTCAGGGCAGAGATATGGCTTAGCAGTTAAGAGCAGTGGCTGCTTCCACTGGATTTATCTTCAATTCCCAGCACCTACATGTCAGTTCACAACCAACTGTTACTCCAGTGCCTAGAGATCTGATGCCCTCTCTGGCCTCCACAGGTGCTCCACACAGAACATCATCATACATGCAGGCAAAATGCCCATACACATAAAAATTTCAAAAAGAAAAGAAATAGTTGATACCAAAGGTTTCTAGAAATACCAGTGATATTAGTCTCTGTACAATGAAATATATGAGGGAGAGAAGTAAAGAGGTGAAAATAACCAGGGCCTTCTGGAAAATGTCTGTTAAAAATCAAAGAACTTGGGACACTTGGCAAAGAATCGTGGGTAGTAATTGGAAGTTCATGTGTGTGCGTTGCTATGCAGCAATCACTTAGGTACTTGGTTTTATATGCCTTACTACATGCAATTGCACTAAATCATTTGCAACATTTAGATAACACACCAACCATTATAGCACAGCTGGGATGAAATCTTAGGTCTGCTTGACACCATAGTCCTGCCCTTCGCAACAGTGCAATGCACTGCTCATTCAGCCACAGAGCCAGCCCTACCCTCTACTGAGAGTTCTCACCTCCAGTGTACAGAATAAGAAAAACAAATATGTTAAAAGTCTCAAGTAGCCGGGCATGGTGGCACACGCCTTTAATCCCAGCACCAGGGAGGCAGAGGCAGGCGGATTTCTGAGTTCGAGGCCAGCCTGGTCTACAAAGTGAGTGCCAGGACAGCCAGGGCTATACAGAGAAACCCTGTCTCGAAAAACAAACAAGTCACAAGTAACATGTTTCATCTTATGGTTTATTCAGCTTACCAAATTAAAAAACCCTACAAAACAAAAACAATCTAACTACAACTAGTAAAATTATTATGATGTGAGTCCATAAAAAATACATTGTGGTCACATAAGGAGTGAAAATTTATTAGTTAGCTTGGAGCTATGTGAATTATTTCCAAATAGTCCTAAAGTTTTGAGGGGGGCGGGAAGACCAGGGAAAGGAAAATATTGAAAAGAAAATATTCGAAGTCCAGATGATAATCAATCTAAATGCCAGGCTAAGGGATAATTTTTGAGTAATCTTCAGCACTAAAGAGAGGAAAGAACATGGTGGAATCCTCTAAGAAGCCACAAATCAAAGCAGCTGCGGTGGTCACAGTGAGCTGCTGAGTGAGAACTAATGGTAGAAATCAGAGGGGTAGCCTTTGGCTTCTAAAAAATCATTTTGCATTATCTAGAGTTATCAATCCATGAAATGAGTTCATTTCTGAGTTTCTGGTCCCTAAATTCTGGACATATTCATGCATCGTTCATTTAAGAGCTATTAATCAAGTGACTGAAGCTTGCTGAGTTTGGTGTGGATGGTCATGAGGAGCGTGACAAAAAAACAATGAGTCAGAAATGATCACAGCTGGAGACGTGGCCTTGGACTCTGCTCCTGTTTTAAACAGATTCGTATCCCTGCTCTGCCTTACAAAGTGTGAAAATCTTAAATATAACAACTTTACAAAGAGAAGAACTGAGGCAAAAAGTCCCAAACAGCCCAAAGTCCCTAGATCGTGAATATCAGCGCTCGATGGATCCAGGTAGTGCAGGGTCAGAGTCTGTGCAAAAATATTAGAGATGCTTCTTTTCTTGCTGCTCTACTGGGTAGAGTCAGGCTAATCAATTCACAAGTACTTCTATTCTACAGTCTTGCTCCCAGAAGACAAGGATGCCCACAAGTAGGCAGGAGACACTGAAGCCAGAACTTCACTGACTCAGTAAGTTCCAAATGATGAAATAAGACCAGGTTTTGTCAGTGCTTATTTCAAACATGGGTATATGTGTCCAAAAACTATGCATGCATACTATAATTCCAGAAGATTTCTCTTTCTGCTTTCCTTACTCTTCACTATAAGGAATTCTGAGTCTGGATGGAAGGAAATGCTGGGAATTTGTTTCATTATTCAATAGATATTTTAAAGAATCTGTATGAAAGTAAAAATCAATTATGGAAAGACTCTAGATGGAGTTAAAAGTGGAATTTTTTTACTTTATTTTTCTTGATTTGTTTTTTTTTTTAATTATTTTATTTGTTTACATTCCAGTCATTGCCCTTCTACCAGCTCCTCCCTCCCACATTTCTTCATTCCATTCCTCTTCCCTTTTGTCTCCGGGAGGGTGCTCCCTCTCTCACCCACTCCACCAGGTATCCACCATCCATGAGGTCTCAAGTCTCTCCAGGATTAGATGTATCTTCTCCCACAGGGGCCAGATCAGGCAGTGCTCTGCTATATATGTGCCTGGGTCCTCAGACCAGACCATGTATGCTTCCTGGTTGGAGGCTCAGTGTCTGGGAGTTTCCAGATGTCCAGGTTAGTTGAGACTAATAGTCTTCCTATGGAGTCATTTTCTCCTTCAGCCCTTTCAATCCTTTCCATAATTCCTCCATAGGGGTCTCAGACTTCAGTCCAATGGTTGAGTGTAAGTATCTGAATCTGTCTCTGGCAGCTGCTGTTGGCCTCTCAGAGGACAGCCTTGCTAGGATCCTGTCTGTAACCTCATCATAGCATCAGCAATAGTGTCAGGCATTGGTGTCTGCCTACCCCATGAAAGGGATCCCAAGTTGGGCACATCACTGGACCACTTTTCCTTCAGTCTTTTCTCCAGTTTTGTCCTTGCAGATCTCTTAGACAGGAACAATTCTGGGTCAGAACTTTTGACTGTGGGTTATAATCTGGTCCCTCCACTTGCAGTGCTGTCCATGTACTAGAGGTGGGCTCTCCCCCACTGTTGGGTATTTTGGTTAGGGTCACACCCATTGAGTCCTGAGAGTCTCTCATCTGCCAGGTCTCTGGTACTTTCTAGAGGGTCCTCCAACCTCCCACCCCAAAAGGCTGAATATTTCCATTCATTTTCCTGGCCCTCTGGGCTTCTCTCCTGCCCCCTTTCTTCCTCCCCTCTGCTCTCCCATGATTGTTTTCTTCCCCCTTCTAAGTGGGATTGAAGCATTCTTACTTGAGCCTTCCTGCTTGTTAAACTTCTTGTGGTCTGTGGGTTATATCCATGGTATTCTGTACTTTTCGAACTAATATCTACTAACAGTGAGTACATACTCACTGCATGTATCTTTCGGTCTGGATTATCTCATTCGGGATATTTTCTAGTTCTAACCATTTGCCTGCAAGATTCATGATGTACTCAATTGTATTAGCTGAACAGTATTCCATTGTGTAAATGAACATTTTTTATATCCCCTTTTTGGTTGAGGTACAATGGGGTTGTTTCCAGCTTCTGACTATTACAAATAAAGCTGCTATTGACATAGTGGAGCACATGTTCTTGTGGTATGATAGGGCATCTTTTGAGTATATGCCCACAAATGGTATAGCTAGGTCTTCAAGTAGAACTATTTCCAATTTTCTGAGGACCCACCAGATTGATTTCCAAAGTGTTTGTACCAGTTTGCCATCCCACAAGCAATGGAGGAGTGTTTCCAAGAACACGATCATTCACCATGATCAAGTAGGCTTCATCCCAGGAATGCAGGGATGGTTCGATATATGAAAACTCATCAATGCAATACACTATATAAACAAACTCAAGGGAAAAAAGTCTCAGACCATCTCATCAGATGCTGAAAAAGCTTTCAACAAAATACAACACCTATTCGTGTTAAATATCTTGTGGAGATCAGGAATTCATGGCACATACCTAAACATATCAAAGCAATATATAGCAAAGAGCGAACAACAAATTATATGTACAGAAACTAGAAGTAATCCCACTAAAATCAAGGACAAGATAAGACCATTCACTCATTCCCTATTAATTCAATATAGTACTTGACATTCTAACCAGAGCAATAAGACGACAAAAGGAAATCAAGTGGATACAAATTGGAAAGAAAGAAGTCAAAGTATCACAATTTGCAGATGATATGAATAGTATACATAGAGACCCCAAAAATTCCACCAGAAAGTTTTTATATCTGAAAAACAACTTCAGCAAAGTGGCTGGATATAAAACTAATTCAAAAAAATTTATAGCTTACCTTTATACAAATTATAAACAGGCTGAGAATGAAACTAGGGAAACAACACCCTTCGCAATAGCCACAAATGTATAAAATATCTTGGTGTAACTCTTACCAAGCAAATGAAAAATCTCTATGACAAGAACTTCAAGTCCCTGAAGAAAGAAATCAAAGAAAATGGAAAAATCTCCCAGGCTCATGGATTGGTAGGATTAACATAATGAAAATGACCATCTTACCAAAAGCAATCTACAAATTCAATGCAATTCCCCATTCAAATTCCAACACAATTCTTCACAGACATGGAAAGAGCAATTCTCAATTCCATATGGAAAAGCAAAAAATCTAGGGTAGCAACAATGAAAGATCTTCCTGAAATGAAATTGCCATCCTGATCTCAAGCTATATTACAAAGCAACAGTGACAAAAGAAGAATTTTTAACCACTTGCATACCATACTAGTTGATTATTTAAGAGCATTTTCAGTTTCTTAAAATCTGACAGGATTTTATGAGTCAAAGTTTATTATAAAACACTATAAAGGATTTCTTACAAATGAAAGACATAATGTGAAAATGTAGAAAAATTCACTTAACTACCTCTAGTCCATGTCATTAAAGAACATGGATCTGGAATCTGAAAGGTCTCACTTGCCATTAAAGTAGCATTTTTATATACCATGGAATGCGGCCTCCTAGAGGTTTCTAAAATTTTAAATTAAGAAGTCATTAGAATACTAAGGCATTTGATGTTGAATAATAGAGCCATACCTAGACACTTCACATATTCAAACCAGTATTCTTATTACTCTCACATTGTGCATAGCATTCACTGTGCACTGAATGCCTGAGTACCTCTAAATATTATATGTTGTACACGAAAGTGCAGAAAGATGGGATAAGGTAGATAGGTTTTTGGAACTTTGGGCTATGAGCGATGAGCCTTTACGATAGGACTAGTGACCTTATAATAAAACCAAAGGTCCCTGCCCCATCCTGTTACCTCTTCTTCTACCATGTGAGAACAAAACATCACAGTGTAATCTTGAATCAGAAAGCAAACTTTAAACACACATGGAATCTTTTTACTCCCACAAAGTGTGAGAAAATAATCTATGCCATTTATAAATTACTTAATTTAAGGCACTTTATAAAAGTTGATGTTGGCCTAATATCATGATTCATTTGAATGTTACAATGATTAGACATTGAGTCCCAGGCAATGTCTTTAATCTCAGCTTCATTTTTTATATCAGTGATATGAGGATAATAGTATTAGCTATGCCATATTTCTCTCATGTCCAAAACTTAGCCATCGGTAGAGTCAGTATACAATGAATGTTATTGCTAGTTATTTTAAAATATCATTAGTCATCAGATCACTGAGTATGGCCTGCAGCTAACTTTCATCATCAAAATTATTCTTTTTCTATTTCTTAACTTGACCTGGTGACCTTCACAGGGGAGAAATGGGAACATGCCAGACTTTGAAATGAGATGGATCTGATTACGGATACTAACACTGCCAATTACTAACTCATAGACCACAAGAAACTATCTAAGTGTCTAAGATTCTTTGTTAGGCAAAGCAGTGAAGATATTATACTTTGAGAATACAGAAGTTTCTCTGAAAGACAAGAACAGATATCTTCAAAGGAATAATTAAGACCCATGAAGCATTAGGGTGAAGGTGGTGGTGGTGATGGTGGTGGTGGTGGTGGTGGAGGTGGTGGTGATGATGTGTGAGTATGTGAACTGAAAGCTCAACTATAATGAGAGCAGTATATAGGAATGCTTGTTGGGGGCAGCAGAGAATCCATGAAAATACTTCTTGTGGTGGCAACAGCAAAGCATTGTTTTCCGATTAAATTCTGTATGCATGCAAATGGGTACCATAATTTGTTTAGAATTAAGTGGAGAGAAGAAGGTGAGAGATGCATAGGATAGAAAATCGGCTGATCATGTGGGGACTTTCAATTCATTCAGCCCTTTGCTTGGTTTAGGGCAATGGTTCTCAAATAAAATCTTCAGATGAGGGATAGTAGGTTACCTGGAAAGGTGGTGAAAATGAAATCTATCATCTATTCCACATTATGATTCAGAGATTCCAGCAGTGGGGGTAGGGACAACTCAGCATGGACCTGACTACATCAGTCAGTGACTTTAGAAAACGTTGAATAATGCTGTTAATGAACACTGTAGAAGTCCCTGGTCAGAGCAGCCTCCTTATCCTTCTTCTTACTGTTCATCACAAGTTAATGTCTTCACACTTTCCATTTGAACTTCGAAGATGGAAGCAGGAAGAAAGCACACAGCTTTGGAGACTGGGATAGGCCCATTTAAATAAATAACAAACCTGGTTTCGACGAATTTGTATTAAAAGCAAAGTTAATTTTAGTCCTCACTATTTTCAACAGGATGTGAGAACTTCACAGGGCAGTGCTGGGATTCAGAACATCCCACTTCAAAATATGGCAGAAACAGACCAGAATATGACATCCCCAAAATATAATTCCTTGGCATAAATTGAGCTGGCTATTCTAAGAAACTGCTGACAAAGGAATGACTCAGAAAAGATGTCCTTCAGTAAAAGAAGTCCTTGTCTATGAAGGACTACATTAATGAAGTGTTTATATCAGGAAGAGTACTGATAACAATGGTGAGTTATAACTTGAAGGTCATTTTGGCTGCATGAAAAAAAACCCTCTCTTTGCCATGTGGTCCTGCCCCCAACTCTCTTATGATTTACCACCAAGACCCTATTTCTTTAAGTCAATTGTCATCAACTCTTCCCCAGGAAACAGAAGGTGACACACAAGAGAAAAATCTAGAGGTTGACAATAACTATAACATGAACCATACAGACTCTTACCTACTGAGCATCTTGGCACCCCATTTATCATTCCTAATGTTTATTTTCACTTAATTTGCCTGCATCACTGTACTGGCTGGTTTTATGTGTCAACTTGACACAGGTTGGGATTATCACAGAGAAAGGAACTTCAGTTGGGGAAATGCCTCCATGAGATCCAGCTGTGGGGTATTTTCTCAATTAGTGATCAAGGGGGAAAGGCCACTTGCTGGGACCATCTCTGGGCAGGCAGTCTTGGGATCTATAAGAAAGCAGGCTGAGCAAGCCAGGGGAAGCAAGCCAGTAAAGAACATCCCTCCATGGCCTCTACATCAGCGCCTGTTTCCTGACCTGCTTGAGTTCTAGTCCTAACTTCCTTGTTGATGAACAGCAGTATGGAAGTGTAAGCTGACTAAACCCTTTCTCCACAACTTGCTTCTTGGTCATGATATTTGTGCAGGAATAGAAACCCTGACAAAGACAGTCAATGACACTTCTACCCACAGATGTTAAGCTTTGAGGTTTTATTGGGTTTGTTCACATTTGTGACAAACTCATCATAAACCTGTATGTTCTCTTGTCCTTGTTAATCTGTTAGTTTATTTCATATATTCAACTGCTGAACCCTCAATGAGTAGAGTAGAAACTTTTACCTTCTATCCTTTAATAAGCATTTGAAGACCAAGGACATATGTAAGAAGATCAGAATAGGGATGGAGAGATGGTGTATCAGTTAAGAGCACTGGCTACTCTTCCAGAAGACTTGAGTTCAACTCTCAGTGCGCACACACACACACACAGACATTGTATGTATTTATGTATGTATGTATGTATGTATGTATGTATATCTCACCCTAGTTCCAGAAGATATGGTTTCCATGAGCACCAATCATACAAGTGATGCACAGACATGCATGGAGGTAAAAACTCTCATGCACATAAAACAGAACTTCAAAAACTCAAAAGTTTTTAAAAGGAACCAAGGATGAGAGATTCTCAGCAAACCTGTCTCACTGCCAGTCCCTGCTAGATTTGACTCACATCGATCAGTGTCCCAGTTGCTGGAGCTCAGCTGGTAACAGGCACCTAGAACAAAACCATATAGAGATGGAAGTTTTGTCAAAGCCCAGACTACTGCAAAAGTATAGCATTAGAAAACTTCCATGAACAAAGCAAACAGATGGACATGAGGTTCTCAGGCGATAAAAAACATTCCACTGCAGGAATGTTGGCGAATTACTCTGCATGTCTTGCCCCAGATCATTTTCTACTTGCTCACCCTTGGGTTGAATCTCTCTCAGTGATGTAAAGCCTTCCTTGACTCACGTTAGTAGGCTGCTCATTGGTTTATTCAGTTCAATATGAGCATTCTTAACGTATTGCCCGCCTCAGTGAGCCTTCCTCCTCATGTACTGAAACCCTTCTTAATGTGCTACCCAAGAAATAAACATTCCTTATACCAAAAATTTCAAATTGTGTTAAATTTGCTGTGCATTCCTTAACACTTTACAAAATGCTCTAACTCAAGGCGTCTAAAACTGACATGGAACACTGCTGTGTTCTGATATTATAAAACCTGTTCTTTCTCATGTGACTTTTCTGATGGTTAAAAATGCATTCTATAAACTTTTCCTTGAAGCTTCAACACATGCAAGTGCAGGTGACAGAATGAAGTGGCCCGTGATGAAAAGTTGCTGAGTATGTGCCACAGGGACACATGGAATTTAGAGCCAAGAAGAGCCAAAGAAAGTAGAAAATATTGATGAAAATATTTCTTTAAAAGAGCAAGTGTGAGATTTCATGCCTGTAATTGTAGTACTTGGGAGGCTGGGGCAGGCAGGTCATGAGTGGGAGCTAAGCATGGACTACATTGTCAGAACTGACGTTACTATATGGTCTCTCTGAGTATAATTGCAGTACACATGAATTTCTCTTACATACAAGGCAGTCCTGGTTGGTAAGTGAATGTGTATGGAGGGGAGAGGAGGGGAGGGTATAGGTTTCGTTGTTGAGGTGGGAAAAGGATATCTCTACCAAACCCTTTGTTTACAGATGGCACATTGGCTTCTAGGTCAAAACCAAGCCCTAATTTTCTCTAGAGTAGACAGGAGCAGATGGTTGACAGGTGAGATGCTTCTATAGAAGGAATCAAGCTGCCAGTGTTGGGGCTGAGGCACATTTGATGATATGAAAAGGAAAAGACTGGTGAAGGAGAGGCTGGAAATGAAAGACTGAGCAGAAGAAAGCCATCTGGCTAGCAATGATGCTGGAGTGGAAGGGAGTTCACTCACTCTCCCTGTAAACTTACCAACCCCTACCTGAATAGGAACCACAGAACCATAGCATGAGACAGAGATCCTTTATTTGGTAGTAAGTAGAATCATCAAATGTCAGGGTTGCTGAGGTCTGCGCAGCTCCTAGATCCTATTCAAAGCCCTTGATTGCTGCACATGTTGATTCTAGACTGCAGCATCTGTAGTGTGAAAGAGGATAGGAGATGCAGGTGGAGAGTTGTGATATATTAGCATTAAAACTTCTTCCAGATCTTTCTCTCTGATGTGTTTTTGGTTGATGAGAGAAGGACTATCCAATGCAGATTTTCCACAGAAAAAAACTTTGAATGCTCTGATTATCCCCAAGGCCTTGTTTTAAATATTCAGCCAGGACAATATATGTATGTATGTATGTATGTATGTATGTATGTATGTATGTGACTTTGAATACACAATCTGCCACCTGTTGCAAATTTACTTTGTTGAGTAAATTAGCATTTATTTCCCTCAGTTTCTTATGTTTAGAAAACTGAGATAATATCAAGATCAGTTTTAAAAATATCCATGAAGTAGCAGACCTGTGTACCTCACCATAAGCATGTGCATCAGGAACAACTACCCAGGAACTAACAGACTTTATATGTGACAGTGGCTTCAAAAGATTATGATGGAGCTGGAAAAAAAAACAAAACCTGTCACCTAGTAACAATATAATGGAGTCATGATACTCTTGGATCATGTAGTTTTCTAAGTATTGATATGAACAATGAACATAGTACATGTAATTAAGTATAATTAAAAACAAACAAGAACTTGACTATGTTACTAGTTTATGAATTTATTATATTAATTTTATAAATATTTTAGATCGCATCTCTTTTTATTTAAAGGGGGTAACCTCTGACTACCACATGATACATATGTGTGGCACACACACACACACACACACACACACACACACACACCATAAATAAATATTGAAAATGTTTACAGAGAACTAGTATTCTCTGTCACACTGTCAGGTATGGTTCCACATTCTGGCAAGCACTTGGCTCTGCATTCAGTCTAGCTGCAGGGATGTGGAAACTCCACCAGGCAGATGAAATGCAGAAAGTTAGACTTCATTTACCCTAAGCTCTCATCAGGTGTTGGGCTTTTGAGAAGCTCCAATGCACCACTCAGTGGACCCATGGGCTGAGGAGGATGTAGAGTCAAGGCCATCCTGAGCTTAGCTGCGATTGTCTGGGTACACCTTCTGCAGGAAGGTATGGCTCTGTAGATGAAGGCTTTCTCCGTGCTCCTCATGGCAATTCTCCATGAAAGTGATAGTCTTTGGTTCCAAACTGCTTATTGATTGTTCATAGTGGAAAATGGGTGCATACCACCTTCTCAGTATGTAATAGAGATTAACTACCTTTTGCTGGAAGGAATGTCCAGGAAGGGAAACTTATGGGCTAAACCTTTGGGTCCTTAAATACCTCATTAGCATGGAGAACTCTGTTCTAGGCTATGTAACCAATGGCCACATCGCTTTGTGAATCACATTTTCCAGGCCAGCAATCTAGTAGGGAGCAGGATGGGTGCCTGGGTAATGGAGGTCTCTGAACCCATTCAGCTTTACCAAGTTTCCTGGCATGTTCACTGCCCCACAGTCAGGAGCATTTTAGAGCCCTCTAAGATGAGTGTCTGGACTATGTCAAGAAGCTCTATCTAGTCCAGTTACTGCTAAAAACCATCTAGAACTGTGTAAGTGAACTCTTTGGATGTTAGTATAATAATCAGGTTGCCTGAGGGTACATTTCTCAGAATGCATCTCTGTTGCTAGGCAATACATGACCTTATCTCAGACATGGCAAGTTGCTGAGACCCCCAGCTCATACCTCATTTTTCCATAACAATATTTGGTCCTACAATCATCCATCAGTCACCCAAACTGAAAGGTTATAAGCCCTACTGGATTTCACATTGCCATATAGTTTAGGATTTTAGCTCAATGCTGTGTGAGATTTCTTAAGACCACTCTCACATAATTTTAGATCCATCTTCACTAAGGGTTTCACTACTTCTCAGCTGAGTGATTACAACCACAACTGATTTTTTAATTGAGCACTATGACTTCAGCCTTAGACACTCCATTCCTCCTTACCATGAAGGGAAAAAAATCTATCTTTTAGGTGTTTATTGTATCAGCAAAGATGTGATAGAGGCAGGTGGTGGTACTTATATGAACTAGCAACTGGCAATGAAGTTATATCATTCCAGTATTTATCTAAAAAAGTGTACCAACGAAGACCAAAAAAAAAAAAAAAAAAAAAAAAGAAGGCCAACTTCATTCTGTTGAAAGTTCTTAACACATTATCTGTCAGGAACCACCAACAGCAACCATGATTCTTTTTGGTTTAGTTCTATTGTTTTAAGCCCAGATGTATTGCTGGTTGTGCACAAAATTTTGTCTATCTCACAGTTGTGTGCCAGAACAAAGAAAATCCAAACAGCAGCCAAAGCACTTCCCATTTTGCAGAGGTGGTAGAACACAGTCTGACTCTGTTCATTTCTAACCTAGCTGGCACACACGGTGATCTCATAAACAAGTGTGTGGCGATTCTATTATGTATGTCACTTGTCTCAGTAAACTAAGTTATGAACTTCTGAAAACTACCTGGCTCTGAATGGAAGGCTTGGTGCTGCCAGCTCTTATTCTAAAGCCCTAGAAGCACAGAAGAAGAACAAAGGACAAACCAAGGCCTGATTTTCCCTAATTTGTCATGAAGAAGATGTCTAAGAATAGACAGTTCAGCAAGGAATGGGTGGAACCTCCATGGGTAATACTGCAGTCTTAGTCCCTGAAATAAAATCATGAAACTCTGTAGTCAGGAAAAGCAATAGAAAAGCAACCTCCAAATTTTACTTAGAGCAGCACACTGAAGTACAGCAAGCCAGGATGGTTTTCCTAGGAAGATCCTGGTAAGAATATGCAGATCTGAAGCCAGACCCCAGTAGATCCACTGTGCATTTGTTCCATAAGCAATGTATACTGAGGTGTCATGTCTTTGTCTAACTCAGGACAGGAGGGGTTTTTTTCCCCCTACACGTCAAACCAGGCTAAGAAGAAGCTTTGGCACCTGACAGTAGGAGAAAGACTTACCTTCTAGCACCAATAAAGGGTACTCAGTTACAGGTGCATATCTAGTCTCTGGCCTTTGCTAAAATATCTAATACTCTTATGGAGAAAGCAGGGAAAAGCAATAGATATTTTCATGTTTTTTTTAATCAAAACTGTGTTTATATCCACTTTTATAATTATAGATTTATGTTATTTTTCTCTTAATATGGGTAAACACACAACATAATGTGATTCTGAAAATTTATGCTAAATCAACACATTAAAAATGCAAGGATATATCACTACTGTTAATATTGCTCTAGAAGTCATAGCCAAAGCACTTTGGCAAGAAAAATAATTAAGAGAGATCCAAATTGCAAAGGGAGAGAGAAATCCAACTGCTTATAGATGACACAATTTTATACTGAGAAACACTACAGATTGCCCCAGACTGTTTGAATTCACAAGCAAATTCAGTGAAGATGCAGGGTAAGAACCTAACATTAAACACCAGTAGAATCAATAACAATACAAATAAAAACATACAAAATTAGAAATCAAGGAAAGAATTTCACTTCTAATAATATCCAATAAATAAAAACATATGATTTAGGATGAAATTTAAGCAATATGGTTTATATGATGAAAACTATAAAAAGTGATGAAAGAAATTAATGACACAAATAAGCAGTAATATTTCATATGCTCATGTCCTGGAACATTTGATATTTTTAAAATGTCCATACTGCTCACAGTGGTCTACAGAGTAGGTGTAATTTCTATCAAAAATTTAATGATCTTACTCATAAAATGCCTTTAACTCCTAAAATACATAAGAGTCAGGAGAAAATACCATTCAAAGAAAAATTCTAATCAAAAAGAATAAAACTGAAGTCATCACAGTTTTACATTGTTTCAAGATACAAGGCAAAGTTACAGCAATGGCAACATCACACCATAGACATAAAAACAGTCAGGTTGAACATTGGACCAGTACCACAGCATGCTAAGAAATTAATTCACATATTTATCAATTGATCTTTTTTTAAAAAATGCCAGCAGTATATCATGGCAGAAATAGAATCTCTTCAATAAACTGTGTAGAAACTGGTATCTGTTCACAGAGGAATACATTGGAATTATCTCCAACCACATATGTAAGTAATTCAAAAGGAAATTAATTAAGTAACTAATTCTATGCCTAGAAAGAGACAAATGCATCATGAGACTGCCAACAATACTGGAGCTATAGGTATAATATCAAAGAAACAAAAATAAAAGTCAAAATAGACAAGTTGAATTATATCAGACTATATTTGTACAAGAAAGGCAACAGTAGAATGAAGAGACAACTCAGGATTGAGGTTAGAGTTAGGGTTAGGATTAAGGCAAAGGTTAGGCTTAGCTTTAGGCTTAGGGTTAGAGCAATAGGGTTAGTGTTAGGGTTAGGGCAAAAGTTAGGGTTAAGGTTAGGGGTTAGGGTTAGGGTTACTGTTGGTTGAGCTTAGGCTTAGGGTGAGGATTAGGATCTACTTTCCTCCATCTTCTCTGAAAGTTTGGGTTCCTACTACTGAGCCTGTGTCTAGAGCTCTGTATCTACCCTCTTGTTAATATTGCTGTTCCTGCAATTGCTGCTATTAAACACCACTTTATGCCTTCCCATTGTTCATACTTCTGCTATTGTTCTGCTGTCTCTGTGTATTACCTGAGCAGTCTGGTCTCTAATAGGCAAGAAAAGGGAAAGTCTTTGACTAAGCCTAGTTTTCCAACCCCAAGGAGCTGTCTTTAAAAAGTCACCCAAACATCTTCCTATATAGCCAGGAATGGGTAGGTAGGGGTTGGGCAGGTGGACAAATAAAAACTTGAATTTGTATTGTTCATAACCAGTTACAACATAGCTTCCTGTTCTTTGGCCACTGTCTTCTTGCTGTATTACCAGGAAGACACCGTCTTTCATCTGGAACTTTACCTGGCCATCTAAGTTTTATGTGGAATACTGTCTTCTACACAGTGCAGAATTGGAGTGGTTATAACTCTAACCTGAAGCAAGATTGTGGCTTCAGTTCCAGTAGTCCTTGTAGCTAGACATGTCTCAGTATTATAATAGTATCCCAAATAGCCAGGCTGCCATAAGAGTAGTCTCCTGGTTGCCAGAAAATGGCCTACCAGGAGGACAATTTCCAGCTCTAAGCTACTAAGCATAAGCATAAGAACTATCAGGTGCCAGGACCCTGGTTAGCCAGATCCTGGGGATTTCACTCATTCACAGAGAAAGGAATAAAACCTTATTATTCTTGCAATATGAACTTTAACAAGACTAACATGCTAAACAGGGTTTAATGGCACATAACTCTGCTGTGCTCTCCAAGGGAGAGGTAAGTTTTTGTCTCATAGTTAAGTAAATTCTTAAATTGTTGACATGTAATTACTAAATCATGTCAATCACTGACTACTCAAATGGCCTGTTTGAGTCAGGTATTGATATCAGTTCAGACTCAATACAATTCTCTAACACATGGGACTTTCACTATAACTAACCTTCAGACAGTCTTCCGGCTCATCCACTGATTCTCTGCACTAGGGTTAAAGAATCCATTTCTATCACAAATGAACTACAGACATGAATAGAACAGGAAAAACAGCACGTTCCATTTTATTTAGGAAAATTAATTACACCAAAGCATGTGAAGATGACTTTGCTAAAAAAAAAAAATCAGCGATGAATATATTTTCTTAATCATCCAAATGTATAAAGCTTTTTTTAAAAGCCGTAAGTTAAAAGGGAACAAATAGTTTTAGGTCACAGAACATAGCATATTTAGCACTAGATAATGAGAAACTGAAAGAAAATGCAAAACTGTAGCTTCTCCTCTGCTCTAAATCAGAGCTCTGGCTTGCAAAGCATCCAGCCACAGTGTTCTATAGCCTCATTTCCAACAAAGATTCCTGGCCTGGCCTGGCCTACTTTAGTCCAGCTTGAACCTTCTTCTAGTTTGACCTCCTTCACTTATATAGAGCAAAACACACACACACACACACACACACACACACACACACAAAGCCTGAGTAAGTGAGGATTTCAGGAACTCCAGACACCTGACGAACCTTGTCACTGGGAAGGTTTTTCATCTTCCACATCTCTTGGGAGCTACCTGATCACTCCCTTCAGCAAGACTCCTGGTTGGTTTACCCAGAATCCTCTGATTCCTGAGGCTTCCCTGCTTGGCAACGTCTGAATTCATAGAGCCTCTCTCAGCATCCTCCCTATACATTACCTGTAATTTGTCCAGAGTCTCTCTCAATACTGAAGTTTCCATTGCACTCGTTTTCCTCCTGCGTTTAAAGACTTATGATTAGTTTTCATTCCTTAAGTGTATGATTGTTTCTGTCTGCAATTACATCTGTATACCAAGGACATTGCCTAGTAACTTCTGAGGGGAAAAAATAGCATTATATTCCCTGGAGTTGGAGTTACAATGATTGTGTGCCACAATGTGTGTCCTAGGAATCGAACCTGAGTCCTCTACAAGAGCAGCTAGTGCTTTTAACCACTGAACCATCTCTTTCCCCATCTTCCCCCTCCTGTGCTTAATCAGGTATCATTGGGTACTTTCTCCTTGCCAGTTACTGGTCTACTTCATGTTTCAGGTTAATTAAATAGAGAACCTATTTCTCTGATTTTATTTACTTAATGTTCATTTTTTAAGTCCCTGAAATCTGATTGCTATCCAACAGAGTCACTGATCCAATAAAGTGTCCAAATCCCGAAGTCCCTCCTCAATTGTTAATAGTTTCAATTTTTGCTACGTGAAACACGTCTGACTATGCTGCTGCTACTGTTGCTGCTGCTGCTGCTGCTGCTGCTGCTGCTGCTGCTGCTGCTGCTGCTGCTGGAGAAAACACTTCTCTTCTGCTGCGTTCTCTCTTTAGCCTGTGATCATCCAGACCACCCAGTGGAGGCTCTTCTCCCCTCACAGGTACCTTTCAATTGAGACTATGCATCCCCATATTCTTGAAAAGTATTCAAGCCATCTTACAAGGTAAACATAACATCAAGTAGAGCTGTTAGCAGTAAAGCATAGCTTTACCCCTACAAATGAACCAAAAAGCAAAGAGATACAATCCATTGCCAGAAGCAAGTGACAGCTTTCTTTGGGTGCGAACTGAGTTCAGCATATTCTGCCAGTTAAAACACAAAAGAGAACATGGTGAACTTCATCCTTTTCATTATCTGACAGCAAACGTGCACACATTTGTTGCTGCAGTCTGTGGTACTTCCTGGGAACAAACATGCAGGAGTTGGTAACATGAGACTTTGTGTAAGTCACCCCAGCTAACACACAACTTCTAGTAGATGATTAGACAAATGTCCTACAGCTTACCCTCTGTGCATACAGTAAGCATACGATTACAGCAAAGTGTGCTGTGGGTATTTGGTTGGCAAAGAAGACAAGCCGCTCTCAGGCCTCACATTCTTAGAATCTAAATAAAGAGAGGAGATTGTTTTCAACAGTGAGATAGCAAAGGCGTCCATCAGGCACTCTCAAATACCAGATTCCTTCGGTTATGCTGGCAGCAGCTGAATTATTGCCAGTTCGTGATTAAACTCTCACAAGAAGCTGCCATGTAAACACTTGGCGTTGTCAGTTAAAATACAGCCTCCTCGATTTAGTTATGAGTCAAGACTTGTCATTTTTGTCAACAACCACATTTGTTCTCATCACAAACAGGCAGTAAGGATGCCAGGTTAAAGGCAACTTCTAATGGGCCATGCAGGTTCTCACAGACACTCCCTCAGATGCGTCTTTCATAAAGGGAAAGGATGTCCCACTGAAAGGATTTTTTTAAGCATATACAACCTTGTGTGTATAAATGAGCATGTTTGTGCATGTGTGTGTCTGTGTGTGTCTGTGTGTCGTGTGTGTGTCTGTGTGTCATGTGTGTGTCTGTGTGTCGTGTGTGTGTGTGTGTGTGTGTGTGTGTGTGTGTGTGTGTTTGTGTTTGGTATTCTAATTCATGGAAGATAAAATATTAAAAATTGTTCCTTTTAACATTCTTTAATGATCTGAGGAAACCTAGCACTCACTGAGGCGAGTGTGAAGTTATCAATCCTTTAATTCTAAATAAGTGAGGTCTGAGTAACTGCCTTTGGGAAGCAGACTGGCATCCTTCCGGATCAATAGGGCCTAAAGGCCATCATGTTTGTAAGTGGTGCATGTCTAGGTGACTGGATGTGGAGACAGAGCCATTGTACAGATTCCAGACTTTTGAGAAGAATGAAGCATCAGTATTTTATCTTTACAAGGAACTCCCCTTTAATTTTTTTTTTCTCAGACAGGGTTTCTTTGTATAGCCCTGGCTGTCCTGGAACTCACTCTGTAGACCAGGCTGGCCTTGAACTCAGAAATCCACCTGCCTCTGCCTCCCAAGTGCTGGGACTAAAGGTGTGTGCCACCATGCCTGGCTTTAATTTGTTTAATTTCAGTCAAGTAACACTCTGAAAGCTGATTATTTGAAATAACCCACTCTTTTGTTTGACAGTAAATATGTAACTGTATTTCAAATTTTAGTTTCCTTTCACTGCCTTGAACTGTCTATTTCCTTTCCTGCTTACTATTTCATTTTTTTAAAAAAAATCAATAAATTTCTGAGGTTTAATTTAATAAAAGATTAAGTATTACAAGTATCAAGCCAAAGACCTCTGTCAATAAAGTAAACAGAAAAGGGTACCCTCATATAACTAACTCACCAGCTCCAATCTTGTATTTTGATTAAAGTTGATTAAATACCAATGAGTATCTATCGGACCATTTCAATCTACATTTAGTTGATTCTGAGTCTTTCCTTTACAGAATAATTAGCTAATGGCCTTGGAATCCATTCTGATTAAAAATAGTAAAATGGCCCTTCTAGACGATGACCAGCTTTGCTTAAGTGTACAGTGCCACAGAGCATGTACACAGCACTCCAGAGAGTGGTACATATCTCTGTGAAAAAGGAACAGAAAGCTTGCCTCTGATCACCAAGGGGCAATTGGAACCATCTTGCATTATTGCCAAACAGAATTAAAAATCTGGGAGAAAGAAATAAAAAAAAGGACACACACACACACACACACATACTCACACACACTATACCAAATATTTCTACAGTTAGGAAATATGCATGGTAGGACTGAGACACTTGAGGGTAAAATAGAAGAGGGGACCCCCACACTCACTTTACAGTTTTGCTGGCAGCACCCCAGGACAGCAAGAGAGGGAGCAGTATGCACAGCAAAGTCCCCTGAGTGATGATACTTGAATTATATGCTAGCATCTGTGCTAGATGTTTGGTTGTGAGGCCTACAAGGAGACTATGTTGTTCAGATGATGACCTGGGACAGGAGAACTCTTCTTAACCCTTCATTAGCATCATACCTTGGATCAGAAGTACTTCCCCATACACACCTCTTCCTCTAGGCCTAGGTGTTAAAGAATTCTTCTTAGCTTGGCATTTTGGGGAGGTGGAGCAACCTTCAGGAGGTAGGGCCCAAAGAAGAAAACAAGGTGGACCACTGAAAAACTTGCCTTGGGAAGATGATTGGGTCCCAGAGTTCTCTTGTCTGCTCACTGCTGGTTAGTGAGGCAGCAGCCTTCTCTCTCACAAACTCCCCTCTAGATGTGCTATCTCACCACACCCTACAAAGCCAGGAGGACAGAACTCTCCTAGACTGTCAGCCAAATATCAACTTTCCTTTTTGAAGTTGATTACTCCAGGCTTTTGTTTCTGTGACATACAGCCGACAAACGCAAAAAAGAAAAAAAAAATGTGAAGAATTAAAATTGGAGACTAGTCATTTTAGAAACTAAATCAATTGGTCAAGTGACTTCATTTGGAAATGACATTTTAGAAATCCTTCACTAGCCCATTTCTTTTAACAAGCTGGTCTTCAAGAACTTAGGAAAGTGGAAATAGGAAGTAATTATACAGTATGATAAAGAACATCTCAGACTACTAGTCAACAGCACATCAGCTAATGAAGCTCTGGAGCCCTCCTCATTAAAAGCACACAACACAAATGCCCTTGGCACCTTTACCATTTGCAGTTATTTCTAGGTTCAAAATGGTAATCATAGGAGACTGGCTTAATATTGCAGCAACATGAACTAGCTACTAAAAATCATTAAAAATAATTAAGAAGAAATATCTATTGTCCATTTTAATATTTTATGGTATTCTATTTCAAAGATTTATTATAATTTAGCCTATTATTGGCTATTAGTATACAATTATACAACATAAAAAGCTAATAATAAACAAAATAATACACAGCAAATTTTAACAATGGATTACAATAGTATTTTTTTACTTTATTATGCTTTCTAAAATAACCATGAATTACTCTCATGAATCTATTATTGCGTTTATTTTCAAATATCAAAAAGGCAGCACTTCACAATGCATGGGCAGGCTTGCATAGACACAGAAACAATGTAGAAGACTACAGCAAGCTGCTGACATTTGTTACCATTTGGTTGTCAACACAGAACCCTTGGCCCTGGAGGAGAGTGCTGGGGGGGGTAATGAATTATTATGCACAAGATGGGATGAAATGGGTTCGGCCGCAGACTGCCATCAGAGAACTGAAAGATCAGCAATGGCTCATTACTCACCGAATGAGATATGCTGGTCCTTAAAAAATATTAATGGCCTGGAATCTACACTTTGACCTTAAGACAGCTTATTAAGGTACAAGTCTTCAGTGTTTCCACTGAAATGTTGATTCCCCTCTTGAGCTCTTTAAAAGTCTCATGCTTAGTTCAGAGGACCCACACTATGAACCTCGAAACTTCTTATAACTCCAGCCCCAGGGGATTCATACCTCTCTCTTCTGCCCTCTGTGGGCATTTCCCCACACACTTGAACACAAACACCCATCCGCCACACAGTGAACTAGAAATAAAATTAAATTAAACCTAAAATGAAAAAGGCTACAATGTCAACCAGAATAATAAAGTTGAATATTACTTTAACTATTATTCCTTCAAGCTATGAAATCGACTTCTCTTGAGCAAGCACTTTAGAGAGAATCTGCCTTTGCTAGTTCTGGGCTAGTGATTGGAGATATGCTGATGTTCATCAGGGTTCTTGAGTTGCTCTCTGTCTTGTGGAAGATAATTGCTTGTGCCTTTATGATGTGGCTCTAACAAAGAGAAAACTAGTTTAGAAGAAAGGAAATGACAGAACGACTCCTAGGAGCCGTTGGTTCATCCAATGAATGTTTTCCATTGTTCTTGTTTAATTCAGTGAGCTAATCTACTAACTAATAAAACAGCTCATGAAAAACTAGTTGAAAAAGCAAGAGATAATAAATAAAGAGCACTTGATTTCTTTGTGTACAGAATCAAGTTAGCCAGAATCCTTTCTTGGCTGACTACCACATTGTCCTTTTGATTTTAATTGACACATTAAAGTTCCACACAGTTACAGAATACAAGTGCTGTCTTGAGTTATGTATACCATCACTTGTTCAAATTACACTAAATATGTCTATCTTCTCAAACATTTATCACATCTGTGTAGTGAATGCTTCAAAGTCCTTTCTTCTAGCTTTTTCAAAACAGACTATAATACTATTCGTTAGACTTTCCCCACTGAGCCATAGAACATCAGAACTCATTTCTCCCATGCAACATAGCTTATTGTACTGGCTTTCACTCATCCAAACCATAGCCTCACTCTCTCCCTTGGTCATGGCAATATATATAATTCATGTTCTTATTATACATGCAATTCCTGAAATAAAATTTGTGTGTTTGCATAAGTTAACTGTGATGCAAACCCCAGCTTACTCGTTATTTCCTTTCGGTGCTTTAAACTAACTATAAAACACACCCATATACAGCATCCAATCTGGTTAGTTTCATATGAGAGCCAAGCTGGGTACTGCCATGGGTCAGCATGACAGTTTCTTATCCTGTGCCCCACCCAGGAACTATGTCCAGATCACATCCAACTTTTGCCACCAGAAGTCATTTCTACTGTAAAAATAATATATATCAATTCCTAGAATAGCAAATTTTGTCAAAACATTCAGCCCCTGAAAGAGGATTACTGCAGTAGAGTGTGGTCATATTTATACACGTTTTATTATTTCAGTTTTAGATGGGTCTTTGCTATATTGCAAGGCTTGGCACAAACTCCTGAACAGGAGGAAACTTACTTTTTAAAAAAATATATACATACATATATTTGTGTGTATATATACACACATGTACATTATGAATACATACATACATATATATATAATTTTCATACAATATATTTTATCATATTCTTTTCTCTACCCAGACCATTCTAGACCCTCTGCCCTACCCCCCCATTCTATCCACCTAACTTCATGTTGCTGCTTTTAAAAAAGAACACAAAACGCATGGAGTCTGTTTTGTGTTAGCCGAATCCTCCTGCGCCTTAGAGCTGCTCTGTGGTATGTTGATAAGTTTGGTATCATGTCATGGAAGATTTGTTTCCTTCTCTTTGCAGCTATCAATTGCAAATAAAGACTCTGATAGAAATCATGAGTTAGCCCTGGAGCCTGAGAATTCTCACACCAAAGTCATGGATTCTCCTGTCTAGGCATCACAGGAGGCCTATCGCACTGAGCCTTCCTGACCCTCTTCTCATTTGCTCTCAGTTCCCAGTTAGGTCAGAGTCTTTATTTCAAGTGGTTTGTGCATCTCTTTCCTGTGTATTCCCACTCTCACCTTGCTCCAGAACCTGAAAACCTAATAGGATGATATCTGGAATTCACAGTAAAATAACAACAACAACAAAAAATTAAATCCCTTGTTTTGCCTTAAACTTCATGTGCAATATTCCTCATCTTCTGGATCTAATGAAATGTTAGGTCCCTCCAGAAGACATCAATCACACCTCTGGCAGCTTTCACAACCCTTAAACTTCAATGTCTGGAGAATGTGTGTATTCAGCCTGTACTACTGATGACAAGCTACTCTCTCCCTCTCATCTTTAAATCCTGGCACCTCGCAGCCCAGGTGCTCTATGTTCATCCCCGGGGGGCCAGGACTTTTGTCTATGTCTGCTAAGCAGTCAGGTTCAGAACCACATGCTCAGGCCTTTCCTTCCAACTCTTAGCAGATCCTTGCCCATCTGCTCTCTCAGTGGTTTTGCTTTCTCTATTGCTAAGGGAACAGAGCTTCACATTTCCATACATTTGCAAGCCCTTGCTCAGCATCCCTAGCAATTCTCACTGGAGATGTTATCTAGAGTGAATTAGATGAGATTTTCTAAATTCCTAATGAAGGCCATGGCCTCTTACTCCAATAGACCACAGCCAAATTGTGATTTGCAACCTGCTTACTTAATGGGGTGTGAGCGTTGTGAAAATTCTGGCAACAATAAAACTTTTATAAACATAGAAACACCCAGACTTTGCTGAAAATAAAACACATAATAAGTCAGAGGTGTCTCTGGAATAATTTGCCCAGGCTATATTGTGTGAGTTGTGATGTCTTCAGCATGCATATGCAGTCCTGAGCACACAACATGTGTCTTTTGAACTGCACATGGCACCACATCAAGCAACACCAAGGAATGCTTGTGTGCAACCCCTCAGCTTACTGTATATAGTCTTAACTGTTTTGATCACAGTGATTTGTATTGTACATACAGAATTTTTTGTTCTTATACAAACTTAATCATTTAACTATTAAAAGTAAAAAGAATAATTTTGTGCCAACATTCCTTAGAGTATAAGTATCATAATATCATAGTATATCTTTGGATAATGTGGTAGGATGTTTAATTTTTTCAATTACAAGTTGAGATTTAGACTCAGGTTTCATTTAGTAAATAAGGATTCAACAAATTTTGGCTAGAGAGTAGAATAGGATTCGTAAATAACTCTGAAGCATTTCTGCCATTTGTTCTATCTATTGACACAAAGTGACATTCTCAGCTTTGATGATTGTAAATATCAAACAACTCTGAAAAATGTTGAAGGTGTTTTTCATCCTGCCACATCAAATATGTAGCCATGATTTAATTCTTGACCTGCATAGGTTTGGAATTGATCTAGTTGGGGTAATGGGGAAATTAAAAAATGACAGACAAACATACAGAAAAGCTAGAATCAGGTGGGTTGGGTGCTCTGAGCCTGACTCTTAGCCTTACCATGAGTCTAAGCCATTGGAATCTTGGCATGGCGATCCTCATGTCGATGATGCACATTAAACAGCCATGGACTTCATTTGCTCTCCACACATTGTATAAAAATAAAAAACTATATTCTTCTTGTTAGTATATAAATTTGCTCTTATCATTAGTAAATGCTAAAATTACACACATTCTAGGAGATTGTTTTAAAATAAATTTCCATATGATTTATTATAAATAACTGTTTGGTTTGTGTACCTATTTTGCATATCTACATGACTAGGATCTCAAAAATATTTCTTGGATTAAGAGAGAGATTGTGAATTAAAAGAAAAATATATGAGTAGCTACAAGGCATTCACACACCTCTTCCCACCTTCCGTAGACATGGCTCTACCTTCACCTCCTCTTCCCAAGTTCACTAGCAAGTACCCTCCCCCCCCCCAAAGATGGACCATCTTTAATATGTACTTACACTGTTATTTCTCTTCTGCCAAATTGAAATAGACAAACAAAAAGTTCTTCCTACAATATCTCTTCCAGTTGTCATCATTTTGATTATCACAAAACAGAAGTCATATGTACTGATCATCTCTATCTAGTTTAAGGTCTAAGATCCTATCTCGCTTTATCTCAGCACACCTGTCCTTTCATTATCCTAAGAGACCTCTGAAGGTCACAAATGACCTTTGTGAATATCTGCTGCTCTTCCTTCTGCCTTCTATACAGCCAATCTCAACAATATTTCTCACAGTAGAGCAGGCTGGCCTCCCTGTGTTGGAGCCCACAGGGCTTCCCCTACGTTAATGCCCCTCCTGTTTGCAGCCATGTCTCTTCCTTGGGACCTAAGCACTTAACCTCTCTGAGCTTCAGTCTATCATCTTCCATGCATGGTCACTATACAGATGGAATGAAATGATGTATGCTGAAACTTAAGTAGTAACATTACAAGACAGACAATTAATAGCCAACAGCTCTTCTCATTAATATCAGTTAGGGGAAAAGCATCATGCATATAAGCACATAAAAAATGTAACACCGAAGTTTAATGTTTAAAAGATGTATGCTAGTACAGTGACTTTTATTCCTTAATATGAAAACCCTAGTCACGGTACTGAAATATCATGAAATTGAAATACAAAATATTACATTAAAATAGAAGATTCTATGACTATATTTTAAAAAGCAACTTCCTATTATAGCAATATAGAAAACAATACATCATCTTGGAAGTAGCATGCTCTTTAGCTTTTAATTGCCATTATGACATTCTAATAGCATAGACTAGGAAAGGTTACTCTATTAGCAGGCTTCTGTGACTTGTGGCAGGCCAGCACAGGTTCCTTATCATAGCTCCAAACTTCAGTGACAGATCATAATGGGGTATTGTAGGGATTCGTCATTGTCAAGTCACATGTCATTATGTAGGTGACTGGTCCTCTTTTGCTTTGGCTTAAGCAACGCTTTTCATGGGGTAGGGAAAGGGAGAGAGTGGTACCCAGGCAGTGTGGATTCTTAACACAGTTCCTGGAAACAACACTTCTTTCACATCTCAAGAAGAAAGCCAATCACTCAGCCACACATGACTTCCACTGGGTGGAGCCACACTTGGAAAAATAAGGAGAGAGCAATGTCCATCCTTGTGCTACCAACTCTGTTTCAGTGTTAGCATGCTGTGTCCTTAAATCAAAAGAACCCTTGATCTCTTGGTAGTTCTTAGACGAACAGGCAAATAAGAGCTCACGTTGGAAATGGAAGAGTGTCCCAGAGTTCCCAAACTGGACTTAAATCTGCAAAAGTAAAAGGTTTCCTTTAAAGCAAGACTTATTGATCTAAGTATAGAACTAGAAATCAGTAATTCTGACAACTGTTAAAACTGATCACTTCTGGGGCCTAAGGCAGGTTGTTTAGTAACATCGCCCTTCAGGGAAATGAGGAGACAGAATGACTGACTGATTGACAGTAGAACATTTCTGAGCAGAACAGAGAGGTGAGGGAGATTACGAGGGAAGCCTTCCCATCAGACAGAAGCCGAACCCCTCAGTGACTGCCACTCAAGAAGCAAAACACTGACCGACCGGCAAAGTGCTGCGGATCCTCCTGCTGGCAATCTACTGTGAGGAGTTCTGTGTAGGAGCACGTCAGACTCGCTCTGCAGTTCACACTGATGGAAAAAGGAAAACCCATGGACTCAAGCCCAGTGCCATGTTTCCATGTCGTGGTAACAGCAGCTACACACACAGCCTTGCGCTTGTCGCAGACCCCACTGAGAAAGCCTGAGTCACCTTGCAGAGTCCTAAGATGAAAGAGGCATAAAGAAACACTAAGGAAAACTACTGTGTCCAACACACACTTGTCAATGGCAGCCTGCTAGAAGCAGACACGGCTGCTCATAAGTCCTGATGCCTCCAATGTCCTCACACGCTGTCAGGTCACCATAACACACTGTACTTTTCCCACAGTTTTCTGTTCAAATCTTTTAATTCATAAATATTTTCAGTGCAAGGATTCAACCAATACATGCAAAGCATTGTAAGAATTACATGCTTTATGACAAAGACTAAAAGCTTAGTATCCTGTGAATTTACCCCCTCCTTCTTAAGTAGTAATCATCTTTATGTTTGGCAATCATCATTTTCATTAGATGAAAGTGTACATATGGGCTGCTTGCTCTTTTACTAATTTTAATGAAAATATAATCACATCACTTCTCCCTTCCCTTTTCATAACTGCCATCCCTCCTTTATACTCTCTTGTGAATGTTTTTTAACATAAACGAGAAAAACCATCTACTGAAAATATAATTTATTCTGTTAAAGTGACTTGCAGAGATTTCTACTTGGTATACAACCCGATCAATTTTTACTTGGCTACATAGTGTAGTAAAACATTATTTATATAACTCCAATATTTGACAGTTATTTAGTTCGTTTTCAAATTTTTCATTGTTTTTAAAATAAGGTGCAATCATACCAAAATTTCTACAAGGCAAGAATTTCAGAGTGGATTTGTGACGTTAAAGGCGACTTCTAAAAGAGACAATGTAATTGTCTTTACAAGCTATTCTAGCATTTTCTTTTTCTCTCAGAATATATGAGAGGGTCTACTTTCCTTGCAGTCTCAGGAGCCTATGCCAATCAGGCACAGGAGTCAACTGAGATTCATGTTTATGAACACATTTTCAGCTGTGTAATTGGTATTTTTCTGCCTAATGTGTAGGACTATAGTAGATATTCTGGCTGGCAGCCTGTTGCTGAGCATATCATAAACATATTTTAAGGATAATAAAAATTTCAACCTTATGATGAATACACAAATAATAAATAATTTACATTTTATGTATTCAAATACTCTAGTCCTGTGAAATGACTTTTAGGCTTGTATCTTGCTCAAGAAGTCATTTCTTCCTTAAAAAGAAACATTAGTAAAAACTAATTTCTACCGACACATTTCTTTAAGTTCTGATTGGAAGTAAAGTTTATTGATGTTTATGCCAAGGCCAGGAAACAGGAGTGGGTGGGTTGGGGAGCAGGGTCGGGGGAGGGTATAGGGGACTTTCGGGATAACATTTGAAATGTAAATGAAGAAAATATCTAATAAAAACAATGAAAAGAAAAAAGAAAAAGAAAATTGTCACGTTTAGTGTACAAGTTTTGAAAAGTGCATGTTGTACTGGTACAACTGCTACAATCATGACTCAGTGGTCCTTTGCCTAAACCTCACCAAACCCCTCCATGTTACTTCACACCCAGTCCTTACTCCAGTGCCAGAGTCTGGCAAAGGTTGGTTTTTGTTTGATTGACAAACAGAATCTGTACCTATTTACAAGCCACAGTCTGACATGTTTATAAATATATAGTTACATGACCCATCTGTACAAGGACATAAGCATAGATGCCACCTTAAGTACCATTATTCTGTTGCTGTCCTTTCTAAAGTCCTAAAACTTGAAGTAATCATTATCCAAACTCCTAACTATGACATCTCTCGGCATGATGTATTCAGGTTTCCATGCAGCTGATGGTACTAATAGCTGATGCACAGTCGGGTTATATTGTACACGGGCTGTCCATTTGTGTCATTGTTTACCAGCTGAAGGGCATCTGGATAGATTTAAGGTTGAGCAATGATAAATAATATTGCTAATGTGTTAACCCTCCACATTACTTTGGAGTAAATATGTCTTATGGATCTTAAAATGCATTATTTTCTTTTCTCATTCCTGTAACCAAATACACAACAGAAGCAACTTTTAAAAGTCAGGATTTGCTTTAGCTTAGAGTTTGAAAAGATACAGTTCATCGTAGCCACGGCAACAGGCAGCTTCTCTGACCACATCACATTCACAATAAAAATTTAGTTGAAGGCTGGGAGTCAGATCACTTTCTCCTCCCCTTTCTTTTCTATTCATTCCAGAACCCTAGTCTTAGTTTGCATCTATTGATATGATAAACACCATGATTGAAAATAGTTTATTTGGCAATGAGGTTATAGTGCATCATAGGGGAAAACCAAGGCACCAGCCTGAAGACAGGAACAGAAGCAGACTATGGAAAGACTTTCTTTCATTGCTTTTTGCATTTTGGCTTACTCATCTACCTTCTCATATAGCCCAGGCACACCTGCCTATGGATAGCGCCGCCCACTGTGAACTGGGCCTTCATACCTCAGCAATTAAGAAAATGACCAACAGACATGGCCACAGGCCCATCTGATTAGAGCAGGTTCTTCAGAAGAGGCTCATTCTTCCTAGGTGAATCTAGGTTTGTGACAACCTGACAGCTAAAGCTAACTGTGGGTTTTCCCTTCTCAGTTAAACATTTCTAGAAAAGTCTTCATAGACATGACCAGAGGTATATCTCCTAAGCAATTCTAAGCTCACTTCAGCTGACAGTAAAGATTAACTATAACAATAATAAATGTTAGATATTTATTATACAACTTATAAAAAGGCCAAACTAGAGCTGGGAATGTTGGTGCAGACCTGTAATTCAAAAATCAGTGTGGTGGTTTGAAGAAAATTGGCCTCTATAGACCCAGAGGGAGTGGCCTTGTTGGAATGTGACACTGGGAGCAGGCTTTGAGGTCTCAGATACTCAATCCAGGACCAGTGTCACTCCCTTCCATCTGTCTGCCTATGCAAATTTAGAACTCACAGTTCCTTTTCCAGCACATCTATCTGCATGCAGCCGTGCTTCCCTGCATGAGGATAACAGATTAATTCTCTGAAATTATAAACTAGCCCCAATTAAATTTTTTTTCTTTATAAGGCTGCCATGGTCATGGTGTCTCTTCACAACAATAAAATCCCAAGACAATCAAGAAGGCAAAGGCAGAAGGATCACCCACAAGTTCAAGACCAACCTGTTCTACATAGTGAGATTCAGGCCAAACACTTCTGAGTTTTCTGGCTTATGTCAGTTGTCTGCCCAGTCATAGCTACACAGAAAATCCAAAAGACAAACAAAAGTATTTTGAAATAAAGCTGCTGAAGCCCTATGTAAGCCCTCTGTAGTTGGCCTTCACGACACAGCAGAGCAAAGTCTCTAGTGCTTCTTACTCTATCCAGCTTGGAGCTGTGAATTTAAGTGTGGATTTATTTCGTTAGTCATTGTAATAAGCACAGTGATATAACACCCTTGTCTTTAAAACCCTCTTTATTTTTTATGTATGTTAACATATGAGCTAGTGGGTACCCATGTAAACCAGAATGGGGTGTGAAATACCCTGGAGCTAGAGTTAGAGGTGGTTGTAAATGCCGAGATGTGGGAGCTAGGAAACCAACTAGGAACCTCTGGAAGGACAAGCACTCTTTATCTTCTGAACCATCCCAACATGGTTGCTGTGGTCTTAATTTTCATTCCATTTATGCTAATGATGTTAAATAATGGTCATGTCTTTATGTGTACCCTTATATTGTGTTGCATATTGCATCTACTTCCTTGAGCTGTAGTTACAAGAGGTTATGAGCTACCCAATGTGAGTTAACAAAAAGATTATTCATATAATTGTCAAGTAGATTTCTAGAGTCTTCACAATTTTTAGAAAGTTATCTCCTCCTGTATTTTTATACCAGTGCCACATTGTCTTGATTCTTGTTACTTCTTAAATACTGAAATCAAGTAATATTAAACCTAAGACTTCTTTTATCTTTTAAAAGTGTTTTATTGTTACTGTCATGGTTGTTTGGAGCTAATTTTTGCTAGTCTATATTTTTCCATTTCCAAATGAGGCTTAGAAGCAACTGGGCTATTCTACAAAAGAGGTTGCTGTTATCTTGATTGAAATTATATTGACTCTTTAGTCCAATCAGGAAAGATATGACCTATTACAACTATTGGATTTTCTCAGTAATGAGCTCGTACGTCACTTGGACCATTCGACCAGTTATAACGTTTAAATTTTATCCAGCATTGTTAGGTTCCAATATATAGTAATTTCATATGCATAATAGTTTATGGCATATTTCATGGTTTGATTCTACTATATTTAATAGTTTCATTTTAATTTCTTATTAGCATAGATACATTTATTATTGTGTCTTGGTCATCTAATCTACAACTTTGCTTTACTTCTTTTGTGTTCTTTTCTACATAATCTTTACATCTTTGAAAAGTCGTTTATTTATTTATTGTCTACTTACTTGGCTATACTCTTATAGAACTCAAGTACAATAAAGGGATAGTGTAGAGATGAAAGAAAAAAAATGACATCTTTTTTTTTTATTCCTATCATGGTGGAATATTTGTTTTCTACCCTTAAGTATATGTGGAGCTGTGGGTTTCTCTTTTATTAAGTTCCAATTCCTAGTTCACTGAATTTTTTTAAATCAAATATGAATGGTGTACTTGATCAAAAGTAAGAATTCTTATTTTAATTTGTTCATGTCATGAGTTGCATGTTTCTTTGCTTCAAATGTTAAAGCAACCACATATTCTTGGAACAAATATCTCTTTGTTATGTTACAGCCGACTCCTATTCCTTCAATTCCTCTTAAACCATTGTTTACATTTTTTTCCAGTTTGTTTTTTGTTTATCTGGGTTTGGCTGTCCTCCATCATGAGTTTGGAAATAACCCAGCCCATCAGTTTCTGCAAGAATTTGAATAAAACTGGTAGTTAGTTGTTTCTTAAATTATGGTAGAAGTTATTGATAAACTCTCTGACTACACTTTTTTTATTGCAAAGATTTTAATTGCAATTTACTTTCAAAAAGGCAAAAGGTCATTAAGTTAATGAGCAATTTAATCAGCTTTGTTGGTACTTAACTTATTATTTTGTCTAAGTTATTGATGCATTAATATTATTTTCTAACTGTTTGTATGCTTTATAGTGTTATTTCTTTCCGAAAATCTGTGTGCCAGCTGTTGTTTTTTTTTAAATGACTTTTATTTAGTTGACTTTTCTCTTCTGGTTTCTATTTTAGTTTTGCAGATCTTTGTTTTTTATCTCACTGAATTGAACCTAACTTACTTTCTTAATCCTGTATCTTAAAATTAAAGTTATTGATTTCAGGCTATTCTTTTATAAGAGAGATCTTTAAGGACACCAATTTCCTCCTAAGTACATTTTAGTAACATCCCATTAATTCTGTAGAGTTTTTGCCCTATTGGAAATGCTTTCTGATTTCCTTGGAGTTTTTGACCCATAGCCAATTTAAAAATACATCATTTAGTTTTCAACTTCTTGGGCTTTTTAAAATATATGTGTCCTTTCCAACTGATAGCTTTGTGGTTAAAGAATCCTTTGTATGACTTCAATACTTATAAATAAATTAAAACTTGCCTAGTGGAGAAGTTGGTCCATCTTTGTGATTTCAGATGACTCTGAAGAGAAATGTACATTATGATACTATCTATTTGAAAAATCAACTAATGTTTATCAACTTGCCCAATAGTTCTCTAAAGGTCAGTTTTTTTCTATTGTTTTGTCTATTGATTCACAACTTATTTTATATATTTAAGTAAGGTTCATATCTTTTCAGGATAGATATTCTTAAATATATTTTATAAGGTTTATTTCTTAGAAATTTTATCATTGTTATTTTTCTGCTTTAGATAATATTTTTCCTCTTATTACCTTAAAATTTTATCACCATTTTGAAAATGCCATACACTAAGACTAAATAGAACCTGAAAATAATGTTGGGGTTTTTCTTAGAAATTTACCTGGCTATGAAATTTACTAATTTTATGAGTTCTAATTGATTCTTTTTAATTTTCTAGGCCAATGACCATAATCACTATCAGAGAAGATGCACCTAACCCTCAAGAGACAGGAGACCCCAGGGAATTTAGAGGTCTGGTTTGGTGGGTGGTAGAGAGATGGTGACATCCTCATGGAATCAGAGGGGTGGGGAGGAGGGATGGAATGTGGAACAGCCAAAGGGTAGAATGGGGAGGGCTGGAATAAAATCTGGAGTGTTAAAAAAAATAAAAATATAAAAGACAAAAAACTATAAATGTTCTCGTTGTCTTACATCAGTTGAGCTTAGCACCATCTACCACACACACATCCATCATGCTCACTCATACTCAAGAAAAGAATGGTCAGCAGAGGGATGAGCATTACCCACTAAATCATCATCAATAAAAGAAGTCAGCCAAGCAAGTATTTTGAAAATGCCATACACTAGGACTGAGGATATTTACCTAAATAGAACCTGATACTTTGTGTTCATTGTGGTGAGTGAAACTTCCTCATGACAAGATTTCTGATTGTCACCATGTTTCAACAGATACTCTAGAGCAAGGCCTCCTCCCAGGCTAGTCAGGCATCCTGCTACCCTGGCTGCTCACAAGAGTTACAATTTCTAAGGATGATTTACAGTTCCTTAGACATTGCAAACTGTTGGATATACTTGGATCTACGTACAATGTTCTTTCTCAGGCATTATATACTAATATAGTCTGTTTCTTCTAAATGTCTCTTAACAAAAAGATAGTTCCCCAGCAGTCCTTTAAATCAACAGATATGGAGAAAACAAAAACGCACATAACAAAGGGGCAAGTTAAGGTGTATCTGCTTAAATGAAGTTTAAAGACTTCTCTCCTTCAATATCTGGTTTTAAATGTATTCAATATTTAATATGTGTAGCTGTTTAGTCTGCTGAAAATTAAATCCACATCCTCTGGTAGAATAATCAGTGGTCTTAACTTCTGAGTACCACCATTCTTTAATATTTTCACTTTTGGGGGGAGGGGGTTGTTTTTTGTTTGTTGGCTGTTTGGTTGGTTGGTTGGGTAGGTTTTTTTGTTTGGTCGGTTGATTGGTTGGTTGGGTTTTCTTGTTTGTTTGGTTGTTTGTTTGTTTTGCTTTTTGGGGTATTTTTTTTTTGGCAGGGGCAGGTTGTATTTTGGTTTAGAAATCTGTTATTTGGTTTGGCTTATTATCATTTGGTTTGGCTTTTTGAAAAATATTCTGAGTATATCCTCCAAATTGTCCTTAAACTCACTATGTAGCCGGGCTGGCATCAAACTTGTGACTAGTCCAGGGGGCTGGCTCAGGTAGTAGAAGCAGTATCTGACAAGAATGACAATCTGAGTTCCATCCCTGGGACCTACTTAGTAGAAGGAGAGAACTGACAAAAGAAAGCTGTTCTCTAGATACCAGGTATGCACTGAGCCATGTGGGAACACATGAACCTTGTGGGGGTGTGGGAGTGAACCTCAGGGAGGAAAAAGTGGGATGGAGAGCAAAATGTCATGGTCTCCTGCGCCTGCTGGATGAACCCTGATACAGCTGTACATACCCCAAGAGATCTAAAGTGCAAACCAATGAGACAGAACAAAGGATGATGGTCTCTTACTCTGTCTTCAGAGAATCTCCCCTGGGTTAGTTGACCCCCCTCCTCCACCGAAGAGCAAGAAAATTAGATTAAACAGGACAACAGTGCATGTAATCCCCCCACCTCTGTTTAGCCCTTGATTATGTAACCACACACTTATTGGCTTAAAAGTTGTATATATGTTTTTGTTCTGAACAACAACAACAACAAAGTTAGATCTGTACCACATGCTGGTCTCCAAAGTCTAAAATCTCTGTAGACTCCATCTCTGCTTATCCCCCATGTTCTGACAGAACATATATGAAAATAAATAAATGTAACTTCAAAAAAAATCACAAGCATGATCATGCTGCTACAAGCTCTCAAGTGTTGGTCTATACCAATCCTGTTTTAAAAGTATGAATGTGGCCCAAAAAGGGAAGAAAAAAAAAACCCTATTGTCTTTTCTCTGAAAGTTCTATTACTATCAGTTTCTGTCCTTAAATCATTTTTGCTTGAAATTATCTTTTTATTACAAAGCTTAAAAGAAATAATGAAGACATCTAATAGTATCTTTCCTAACCTCTTCACCTAGAGCTATTATCAAAAGCACTCTCTCCTTTTGAATTAGACAACTGTTTTAATAGATTCCCTGGAGTTATGGCTACACTTCTCCATCCATGTTTCTAGAGTCCAATATCAGTCATTTCACAATCTACTAATCTGAATTTCATTTCTTGCTCCAGTGAAGTTATAGTCCCTAAGTGTTATGAAACCTGGATTCAGGATTCCTTCATCTTGTTGGCCACCAAGCCACAGATCTTCAGATGTTTCTGAATCTAGACAAGAGCGGAGAAAACTTAGCTCATCTGATTCATATGCGGACAAGATGAGAGCACAGGCAGGCCTAACAGTCATCTCTTAGTGAACTATTATACTTACGGTAACAGTTGTCTCTTAGTGAACTGTTACACTTATGGTAACAGTTCCCTCTTAGTGAACAATACCCTTATGGAAAGGAAAACATACAAACTTTTTGGTAGACATTCAGCTATATTTGCCATGACCTTGGTTGTGATCAATTGGTTTTCTTGTCATGATTAAAAAGTTATATTACAAGAGAACCATAATATAAAACATGCATGACTGAACGGCCATTTCTCTTGTGGTTGGTAAATCTAGTGTCTTTGTCAAAATAATGAGAATTTGCTATGCTTCAGTTTTCCTTTCACCAAAGTCTAAAACATCCCCAGGTGTTTTTGAGACTGTTTAAAGACCCCCCTTTTATTCTGATATTAAGATTCAGGAAAACTCAAAGGTAAAAATAATTATCCTCTTTTTTTTAATATTTTCTTTATTTACATTTCAAATGTTATCCCCTTTCCTAGTTTCCCCTCTAAAAACCCTATGCTCCCTCCCCCCTCCCCCTGCTCACCAACCCACCCACTCCTGCTTTCTGCCCCTGGCATTCCCCTACACTGGGGTATCAGGCCTTCACAGAACCAAGGGCCTCTCCTCCCACTGATGTTCAATTAGGCCATCTTCTGCTAAATGTGCAGCTGGAGCCATAAGTCCCACCATGTGTACACTTTGGTTGGTGGTTTAGTTTCTGGGAGCTCTGTGGGTACTGGTTAGTTCATATTGTTCCTCCTATGGGGCTGCAAACTTCTTCAGCTCCTTTGGTCCTTTCTCTAGTTCCTTCCTTGGGGATCCATTGCTTTTCATTGGAAATATTTTTGGTGGTGTTGTTGCTTTCTGGGTTTATTACAAATTTTCCCCTTATTTTCTTTCACTAACTTTTTCAGACTAGGACTCAGGATAATAAAGTTTGTAAATCTCTTCTATTTGTAGATATTCAAATTATTTCTCCCTCGTGAAGACTATGAAAGGCAGGAAATTAACTTTGAAGATAACACTTCATTGATTTATTCTTGAACTTATCAATTTTTAAATTCTTTCTTTGGTTGATTCATCCCTATCTCCCTTTGAAAATTTTAATGCATGCTCCTGAAACTTTAGAATCTCTTTTTTGTCTTTTTTCACATGCATTTGAGCTCACTGCCTCTGGCTTTTCTAAAGACTCTTCATCTCCATCCCCAGCCCCTATTTCTTTGTGAGCTCTGTTTCACCAGTAAGTTGCCTTAGTGCTTAAAATTTTTTACTCTAAGACAAAGGTTACATTTGTTGCAGTAATTGAAAAGGCACCAGTGATATGCAGTTTGATTCAGTGTGATGATATGCCATTGGCTGGCCATCTTGGGACCAAATACCATGTCCACAAATATTTAGTGAGTTTATATGTGAAAATGTTGTTTTGTTTACATGTGGCTTCTCATAGAGCTCTTCTCATCTTCTGAAGAAGGCCTTGATTAGAGTGCTGGGCTTAGGATGCCAAACCTGCATCCTTTGGGTTTAGAGCTTTTCTGAGCTCTTCTGACTCAGTGAATCCTTGTCCTATCAGCCTGATCTGGAAACTCTATTTTTAATTAAGACATTGTTTTTTTCATATATTTTGATCATGTTTTTCTTTAACTCCTTCCAAGTCCTCCCTAACTTCCTCTTCCTCTCTCTCTCTCTCTCTCTCTCTCTCTGTCTGTCTCTCTCTCTCTCTCTCTCTCTCTCTCTCTCTCTCTCTCCCTTCCTCTAAATTGTTCTCTTCCCAAGAGGAAAGAAACAAAAACAAAAACTGAATCTCGTCTACAACAAAAATAGTAAGACAAAAAGTATCCCCCTCAAAAAAAACAACAACAACAAAAAAAAAACAAAAGCAAACAAACAAGACAAACAAACAAACAAACAAAAAACCCATGACATTTCATTTTTATTAGCA
>LR752544.1:1525-78204 GCA_902729485.2 Mus minutoides | reverse complement strand
GCCCAGAATACTCCCTACTATTTCAACCTGACCCCTTTTGAGATCCTGTTTGGTACCCTAATTCCCTTGGTGTCCACTGGGCCCTCCCAGGAGGTATCCCACAACATTTGGCCCAAACTGTCTGCATTAAATGCTCCAGGGATGCGAGAGACCCCTCACCGCTTCCAGACTGGTAAATGGATCTATGTAAGGAGGCTTTGGAGACTGTCGTTAGAACCCCGATAGAAGGGACCCTTCCTGGCACTGATAGTCACTGCTACAGGCCTCAAGGTGGATGGTATTGTGGCCTAGGTGCACAATTCCCATGCAAACACCCAGCTCCTCAGAGACCTCCATTGGACAGTACAGAAGATGGACAATCTGCTCGAGCTCAAGATCACTCGACCTTGATCATGGCTGCTTGGTGGTACCTTTAGATTCTGCTTCCTTCCTCTATCCTATGTGCCTGTCTGCCAAACCTGTTACAGCACTCACTATCTCCCTTCTGCTGGGGTTGGGGGTGGCCAGGGCAGCCACCAGGTCCTCTACTCTGGTCTTTCAATGGGAAAATTATGACAGTCTGAGGGCAGCCATTGATTTAGATATATAGAGAAAAGAAACTCCAATCAGACACCTTCAAGAATCACTGACTTCATTATCTGAAGTAGTACTGAAGAATAGGAGGGCTATGTACTGCCTTGTTGCTTTTATATAGACCACTCTGGGGTGGTTAACCCTGTTAAGACCCTTAATTATTCTCCAGCTATAACTGACTTTTGGCCTCTACATTTTAGACCACTTACTTGGTCACTGTTGTTAAAGAACACATAGGTACAGTATAGCTAATGATCTTAAAGCTGAGATACAAAGAACTAGAAACAGAAGAACAGGAGCCTGGGCTATCAGAATATCAGCAATAGCTTCAGGACTGAAGAATGCACAAAGACAAGTGGGATGGGGGGGATGAAGTCAGCTCAGGAACTTTGAAAAGACCTTCCCCTCTGGAAGGGAGAGGTTAATTAATATTCCTCAGACCACAGAGGGGTGGGGAACTGTGGGGCTGTGGGTGTAGGGGGTGGGGAGGGAGGAGGGAGAGAGCCCGCGTCTGACCAGAGTTCCAGTGCTCTGGGTGGGCGGACATGGGATGACTGCTGGACGCTTTCCACATGGCCCTGGGTGGGCATCTAGCTGTATGAAGCCACTGACCCCACACGGCAGGGGATGGACAAGGGGCAGCCCTAGGTACCTGGTTCTCAGTCTCTGGCATCCCACGCTGGATAAGGAAGAGTAGCTGAGAACATAATAGGGGCCCCGGGGTGGCACTAGGCCCCAGAGATACAGGAAGAGGGCAGAGGGAGGGGGCCTCCCATGCAGGCAAGAGTCCTTAGTCTGGTCTGTGGCTGGAGTGTAGGAAGGCCTTCTGATGGGAGGTTAGGCATGGCTTGCTAGAAGAAAGTCTATCCCATCATCCAAGCACAGTGGGCCTTGATGAACAGGGACAGTCTATGGTTTTAGAGCTTTATTGTAGAAAGGCAGGGGGAAAGATAAAAGGTAAAAAGAGACAGAGAGACTGGCATGGCCATGTAGAGGGGGGAGGGAAGAGAAAAGAGCTAGAGAATAAAAAAGGTGAAAGCTTAAGGGAGAGGTAAAAGCTTAGAGAGAGAGAGAGGTGGGAAAGGGAAAAAGGAGGAGCTAGAGAGTAAGAAAGGTGAAGGCTTAGAGAAAGAGTAGGGAAAGTAAAAGCTTAAGAGAGGAAGGAGGGGTCAAGCAGCCCATCTTATAGTGGGCTGTTTTATCTTGCTGTTGCTAGGTAACTGTGAGGAGGAGTCTAACCAGAAGACCAGAAACTTGGGACATAGTCTACATGACTGTTAGCCACAAGCCTCTCCTGTCAGGGTTGTGGGGGTGGTAACTTCTACAGGAACCAGATGTCCAGGAGACATGAGGGAATGCCTTCTGTCCCATGTAGGTAAAATTTACCACCACTGGGTCCTACCAGCATTCAAGACCTCAACTGGACTGGAGACCAGGCTGTCTGTGCATAGCCCATTGCCTCACAGGGAACCTACCTGTGGGTGGGTACCAACAAGGGAAGTCCCTGCCACCTCATTTCCTAAAGACCAGTTTAAAAAGTCACACTGTTCTGCCAATCACATTGTGCCTAGGTGGCGGCTCTGAGAACTGTATAAAAGTGCACTGGATGGGCTGCTTGAGGTCCTTCTCTCACCTTTGTGCAGGGTGACCCCAGCATTAAATGGATTAAATAAAATTTCTCTTGCTTTTGTGTCAATTCCTATTTCCATGTTGTTCCCTCAGGGTTCTCCAGTAAGTTAAGGCTTGCCAGAGTCTTACAATTGGTCTCCTTGCAGTATTGTGGGGTCAATTAGTAGATACCATGCTGTTACTTGCATAACTAAAGCACTAATGTACAATATTGATGTGTTATATATTCTTGGCCCCTGAGCAAACTGCAGTGTATAGAACTCCAGTGGCTGATTTCTTCCTTTGCCTTCTGTAGCATAATCTCTGATAGTGTTAAGTAGAATTATTATTGTACTAATAGTGGCATCTGTTTCATGAGTGCCCATGCTCTGCTAAGTGTCTTTTTATTATTATTTCATTTAACAGAACCACTAACCTAATATTTTAGATAGCAGAACTGAAGATGAAGAAGGTTAAGGAATTTATTTAATTCATGACCTGACTGGTTCCTGATTCTCAAAGACTAGGCTCTCTATTCACCTTCACTAGCAACTTACAGTTCAGCTACTAAGTGTTGTGTTAGAATGGCAACTCATATACAGACAGATCACACCAGGCCATCACAGCTCCGGGTAGAGGTTCATTGGGGGGAAAGGAGAAAAGAGAAAAGGATGAGGGGGGCAACAAAGAAGTAAAGAGAGAGAGAAGGTCATGGGGCTCTGCCTTTTATTTGGGTCATGATCTAATCACAGGCATCAGTGTGCTCAAGTAAAGGAGGGCAGGTGAATTCTGGGAATGTATGACAGTTGTCACCACAGCAGACATACTGGTTCTTCTCACCTATGGGTGACATCATCACTGGATTCAGAGACTGTAGGCTCTGATGACAACATACCTCCATTTTTCTTATCAAAAGGGGGAATAGGGAAGCCAATGGTGAAAGGTGAATAAGGGAGTCAGATCTCTTAAATTGTTTTCTGCTGTCTAGGTATGTCATCAATTTGGGGGTGTAGCTGACTTTCACCATCAGGGTCCACTTAGTAAACGTTAGCATCAGGCTCTTCTGTGGACAATGACTGGTAATCCTGTAATAGGAACTGTGATTCCCTGGATCCTGTATGGAGAAAAAGAGTGTCTTGCATTGTTGATAGAAGTGATTTGTCCATGATCCTAGCATATGTATCTGGCAAGACCAATATGGGCAGCCCCCATATTCATCTGGGCATCCTTTACAATCATCTTTTATCTAGACAAAGAGAAAGCAAGCAAAGAGATAATAATATTTAGATGGGAGAACAGATACAGGGATGACAGCAATTTGGATCAGTTCCTGGAATTTGTCTATGGAGCAATTTCCTGACCCAATTTGGAAAGACTGTTTGTTATCGTCAGTGGATATATATCTCCAGATATAAGGGCTACCCTGAATGGAAATGACAAGCAGGGACAGGATGAGAAGCCTATGTCTCATCCAGTGGTGTGGAGCTCAGCTGCTGAAGTGAAATTTCATGTTCTGGGATTGGGGACAAGATGGGTGGTCTTGATATCTTCTGGAGTTTAAGAGAGCATGATCCTATTAGAGACGATGTGTAGGAAGGAGAGTCATTTTTAGGTGGAAGGGTGAAAGGTTTGAGGTGAGACAGGTGGACCCAATGAGGGAGTCCCTTAAGTTTAGCAGCTGTAGAAGTCATGAGAATTACCTTGAAAGAGCCCTGTGATTTAGGAGAGGGGGATGAGGGCTGATGGTCTGGAGGGAATAGAAGAACTTGGTCTGCAATGTTAACAGGCAGTGGACAAGGGACAATGTATGGCCATGGTAGATGGTGGTTAGCAAAGTTCCATAGGAGAGAGCAGAGGTGGCAAAGTAATGGGGTGAGTAGATGATCAGGGAGGGGAGAGCATTTAGGTAAAAGATCAGGAGTTGAGATCAGATGTTCAAAAGGTGAGATGAGGAGAGGTCACTTGAGGAGAGCTTGTAGCCTGAAGAGACAGAGGTAGGAGTTTTACCAAATCAAGGTAAAGTTCTTGTGACAGTTTCACAAGAGATTTTTAAAGAAAGGTTAGTTCTTTCTACCTTATCTGAATACTGTGGATGGTAGGGAATATGAAAATGCTGGGGATGTCTAGGGCTTTAGATAAAGTCTGAAAAATTTGGGAAGTGAATGAATTCAGGAGCATTATATGACTGGAGGAAGGCTAGCATACCAAATCGGGGGATGATCTCACAGAGGAGGAGATAAGTAACTGTCTGAGCCATTTTGTTAGTTGTGAAAAATGCCTCCACCCACCCTGAGAAGTTATCCACCAAGACCAGGAGGTATTTGGCACATTTGACAGTGGGCATGTGAGTAAAGTCAAGTTATCAGTTGGTTCCAGGAAGAGAACCTCTAGCCTGATGGATAGGAAAAGGGGTGCTATGACACCTTGAATTGGAGTCTGACATCTGACAGGTTTTGCAAGATGCAGTGATAGATTTTAAGAAGCGTAAGTACTCAGAAGTAGGCTATAGGTGGGTTCTAACAAGAAAGATAACACTTGGCTGTTAGGATGAAAGAGTTGGTGAAGATAGGACAGTTTGAGTGTCTTGGGGAGGGTGAGATTAGTCTAGGCGCCTAAGGGCCACAGCTCTAGCTGTGTCATTGGCTCAGTTGTTTCCCTTGAAGACAATAGAATCATCCATCTGGTGGGATCTACAATGAACAATCCCAATAGCTGTGGGGAGATGGGAGGCCATTAACATGGCCATAATTTGGTTTGCATTAGTTACTGATTCTCCTTCCAGATATCAGTGTGGGACAGGAGAATATGGAAAGCTTATTTGGAGTCTGTGTAGATGTTGAGGGATTGTTCCTGTGCCAGTTCAAAGGCACAGGTAAGGGCTATTAGTTCCGCCTGTTGATTGGTGATATGAGCAGGAAGGGCCTGTGCCTCAACCTCCTCTGTATCTGACACTATAGCATAGCCAGCTCTTCTGGCCCCTTCATGTAGAAAGGAGCTGCCATCTGTATACCGGTATAGATGGCCTGAAGCAGTGTGCCCTCTTGTATGTGCAAAGGATGAGGTAATATTTCCTCTAAAGTTTCAGTGAAGGAGTGAGATAGGAAGTTGTTAGTGTTAGGGTGAGGAAGAAGATCAGAAATATTAAGAGGCAGGCATGATTGGAAGGTGAGTGTGGGATCTTCTATTAGTGCTACCTGAAGATAAAGAACTTGTAGGGAGGTAGAGTCTGGAAGCCTTTGCAAGTTAGGAGCTGTGACAGGTTGTAAGAAGAGAAGACAGTTATAGACTAGTTTTTTGACTCTCAAATAAGTAGTTCGGTGGCTGTAAAGGTATGAATACAGTGTGCTCACCCCTGGCTGGTTAGATCTAGTTTTTTGACAGGTATGCTACAGGTGCAAAAGAGGGTCCCAGTTGGTGACCTAGGACTCCAAAAGCCAATCCCTCCTTTTCAGTTACGTAGAGGGGAAAAAGAACAAGTCAGGTCAGGGTGATGTAAGAATGGGGTCTTTAGAAGAGCTTGTTGGAGCCTTTGAAAGGGCTTGGTAACAGGTTTGAGAAGAGATTACTGGGTGGGGCCTAACACTGCTTCATAAAAGGGGTGGGAAGGAAGGGGAAAGGAAGGAACCCAGGAATGTAAAAAACTGGATATTCATAAGAATGATAAAATATTTTCCTTTGTAGAAGTAACAGTTAGAACCTAACCAGATTCTTTCTATCTTTGTCAGTTGAGGTAACTGTTAGTCCCAAGTAGGTGACCTGAGGTGTAGACTTTAGAAGGTAAGTCCATGTAGGCTCAACTGGAAAGGAAAATGGAAGAGCAGAGGTGTCAGCTTGGCTGATTTTTTAGAGAGGGGCTACAGAGAAGAATGTCACCTATGTAATGAACAATATTAGATTTAGGGAGAGAAAGAGAAAGTCAGAAGCCAGGGCCTGGCCAAATAGGTGTGGGCTGTCTTGAAATCCCTGTGATAGAACAATCAATGTAAGTTGGGTAAAAAAATTGGGTGTCAGGGTCTGTCTAGGCAGAGGCAAATATGTTCTGTGACTGGGCATCTAGAGGATAGAGAAAAGGCATCCTTGAGATCTAGGACTGAGAAATAGGAAGTCCCCGAAGGGATAGTAGAAAGAAGTATGTAGGGGTTAGGCACAACAGGATAAAGAGGACCACTGCAGAATTAATGCGCCTAAGGTCTTGAACCAGGAGATAGGTTTCACTAGGTTTCCTAACTGCTGGTATAGGAATGTTAAAGGGGAAGAGGTGGGGTGAAGGACTTTTTTCTTAAGAGGTCAGAAATGATAGGCTTAAGTCCCCTGAGTGTCTAGGGGAGACAGAGAGAATATTGAGCTTGGGTAATGTACCTGGTAGAGTCCAGTAATTGGATGACAACAGGAGAGTTATGTTTAGCAACAGAGGAGTTCTGGACATCCCATACTTGGGGGGGTCTACCTGAGAGGCTGGTAAAGGAAACAACATGTTAGGGTTAGTAGGTTGACTGGCTAGAAGAAGGAGCAGAGGGGCTGCTGGTGAGCTTGGTTTTAAGCAAATGGGGGGAGCAAAGGAAATAGAGGTTCACAACTTAGCTAGAAGATCTCTTCCCAATAGGCGGACAGGACATGTTAGCACTACCAAAAAGGAATAGGTGAGAGGAATACCCCTAAAAGTGCAACTAAGTGGTGGGGTCTGGTGAGGAAGGTAAGGTTGTTCTCTTACCCCAACAATAGGAGAATGAAAGGGGCAAGTGGGTCCCAAAACTCTGCCAGGACTGAGTAAGTGGCCCCAGTGTCCAAGAGGAAGGAGATGGGTTGCCCATATACCATGATGACTACCTGGGGCTCCCTCCTAGTTATGGCAGTGGTCAGGTCAAGGGAGCTCAGGCCTCTTCAGTCATCCATAGCCAACCCTAGGAGATCAGTGGGAGAGTTACCTGGGACTGATGTCCCTCTGTCCTGTGGGACAAGAGGGCAATTGGCTGCCCAATGTCCATATTGATGGCACCTAGGACATGACCACTTTGGGTTATGGTAGTTAGGCCAAGCCCTGCCCGATGTAGTTGTTGGCCACATTTGTAGCAAGAGCCTGGTGGTGTCTGAGTCTTAGAAGACCAGGAGTCCAGGGCAGTGTCTGGCATTTTTGTCGGTGGGTCTTTTCATCTCTCTCATGGTATACTTTGAAGTCCAGTGCCAAGATTTCTGTCTGTGGAGCTAGGAGTCCATTATCCCATCACCTAAGTTTAGCTTTTATGTCAGGGTGGCTCTGGGAAAAAAGTAAGTCATCAGAAGTTGCCTACCTTCTGGGTTTTCAGGGTCTAGATTAGTATATTGTAATTAGGCCTTTGTAAGTTGTTCTAAAAATTGAGATGGGTTTTCTTGTTTGTCCTGGATGACCTTTTAGAGTTTTTCAAAATTTACTGGCTTTAAGATTGCTCCATAGAGACCAGCCAGGTGGCAGGTTATGAATCTATCTCTCGCTAAAATACCACCCGAGGCAGATTTCTGAGTTTGAGGCCAGCCTGGTCTACAAAGTGAGTTCCAGGACAGCCAGGGCTATACAGAGAAACCCTGTCTTGAAAAACCAAAAAAAAAAAAAAAATGCCACCTGAGGAATTATAATTCCATCAAGGATCTTGGTCAGGTACTGCCTCAGATCTGATTGGATATGTTCCATCTATTTGATGTGTCTCATCTTCAGGTATTCCCGCCTGCTTCCAAACTCACCTGCATTTGTCAGAGTCATATGTACATCGTGGAAAGTCAACCTATAAGATTGTATAATGTGCTGAAATTCTTTAATAAAGGTGGAGGAGTTAGAGGTATAGAACCCAGTCTGCTTTCTATTTGAGAAAGTTCACTCAGCAAGAAAGGAACATGTACTATGACTAGGAAATCTACCCCAGCAACTTCCCTTAAAGGAAGGTCCGATGCTGGGTCAGGTGTTCCAGTTAGAGAGAGACTGGAAGGTTTGGCTGTGGCCTTAGAGAGGACGATGGGAGAGCTGAAGGTCAGTGCCAAACTAGAGTGACAGGAGCAACCTGCATCTGGCTCAGGAGGAGAGGAGGGGTCTGGAGAGGTCAAGCAAGGACACTCTGGGACATCAGTTAAGAAGGAGAAACTGAGGTGGCAGTTTAGATTTTTAAAGGCATAGAAACAGGTCTGCAACAGAAAGAAGGCAGTTCGTTAGCTGGATTAAAGGTTGTACTGTCATCTGGTGGAGGTTGTAGTGTCATCTGGTGGAGGTTTCATGGCTAGGAACATTTGGGTTTGGGAACAAGAAGAACACAGAGAAGGGTTGGAGCTAAGATAGGTAAACACTTGGCCATAGGGGACCTCTTTCCATTTAAAAGACCTACCTCTGTCAGTATGTATAAAAAATTCCATAAAATAATTGGATCTAATGTGCCATTTGGTGGCCATTTAGAGCTGTTGTCTAATGGGTACTGAATTCAGACCTTATTGCAGAGGTTTACCAGCTTTGATGCCCTCAAGTTGGAAGTTAACTTCAGAGATTTGAGATTTTCCAGAAGACATCCCAGTGGGGAGCCTGAAGGCACAGTCAAAGACAAGGCACACCTTGGATGACAGGAATGTTAGTGAACTATTGGTACCAGCATACCTAGAAGAAGTTCAATAATGAATTACAAATGTACAGCCAGGCTAGATGTCCAGGTAATTCATGAACAATCTAGGGGCTACAATGAGTCCCACACTCACCAGAAAGCGTCTTGACCTAGGCCTAGACTTTTCTGAACAGCTGCAAGAGCCCAAGGGGGTTGGTTATGAAAACCACTTTTGATAGGGAATTCACCCAAGGGTCTAATCCTATCTTGTAGGTCAGATAGGGGCTGGTCATAGGGACCATGGTCGTGGAATGCTAACCCCTTAGCCCATAAAGGTTGGCCAGACCTTTCTTGGGGACTGGGCCCTCCCTGTCGACTGGAGGAAAAACTTTACCAATCTACCGATGCTTGTACAAGAATTCTAGCTCTCTGATACCAGGAAAAGTGGAGCTGTGTGCGTGGCGGACCCGTTTGAATGAGGGTCTGCCCGTGAGTGAGACTTAACTCATGTGGCAGAAGCTAGCCCACGTGGTGGAGATCTATGTGGTAAAGGTCTATGAGCCCCAGCAGCAGCAACTCACATGGTAGAAGTCCATGTGTCCTGTGTCTGTGTGTCCCGCAGTGCAGGTAGCAATAGTCTGCAGCAGTGGTAGCAGAAATCCATGTGGCAGCACCAGTGGCTACAGCAGCGGCTGCAGAGGCAGCTAAGTAGTAGTACACATGGCAGTGGCTGCTGCAGGTCACTGCCTCTGCTGCAACGGTTACACCTACATCTAGTGATTCCCGGGTCTCAACACCAAATGTTGTATGGTGGCTCAGCTCTTTTTTTTTTTTCTTTATTAGATAATTTCTTCATTTACAAGTGCTATACCAGGCCATCACAGCTCCAAGGAGAGATTTATTGGGAGAGAAGGAGAAAAGAGAAAAGGACAAAGAAAAGCGAAAAAGAAGGAAGGAGGGAGGTCAGGGGGCTCTTCCTTTTATTTGGGTCATAAAGTAATCACATGCACCACTGCACACAGGTAAGGATGGTCAGCTGAAAGCTTGGAATGTATGGCAGTTGCCATGGCAACAGACGTGTGAGTCCTTGTTGCCTATGGGTGACGTCATCATTGGATTTGGAGGCTGTAGGCTCCGATGCCAACATTAAGAATTTCCAATTTTTTAAATGATTGGATGAAATAGATTTATTGCTTTTGTTGCAATCTCTCTAGAAATACATTTTAATGTCTACCCTAAAATGACACTGCAGATAAGGCTAGATGGGAGGTGGAGTTGGAGCTATGTCTGGTAGACAAATTGAACAATATAATATTTAAAAGGCATCTTAAGACACAGAAGCAAATATAAAACTAAGCCCCTGCCTCAGAGATCTTGTAGGCCTTGTTCTGTTAAAAACAAACACACAAACAAAACTGGGTAACATAACAACAAACAGCTGTTTGTTGTTACAGAAGCAGTTACCGGAAGTTGCAGAACAAAAAAACTAAATAAATAGATAAATAAATGAAGCAGAACAACCCAATACAGTAGAATTTGCAAGCAACAAGTGGTAATTCACCCTTGTAAAAGTATAATAATCACTCTTTGTTTAGAATGAGATCCTGTGTTCCAGAGAATATGTAAAGGAGTCGGGAAGAATTTGAGAGAAGGGCAAAACACTGAGAAAGGAAACAGAAATACTTGATGGTGCAGTCAATCAAGGAAGGGAAGAGAGAGGCTGGGAAAGGCAGTATGTAGGTAACTGACTTTCACGGGTGTGTGTGCAGATGCAGGGGAATTAGAGTGAACAATGAGGTCCGTGGACTCAACAAGAAAGTAGGGAAAACCAAAGGTCTGCTTAAAGGAAGACTCTCTTTGAATATCCCTTGACTATATTCCCTCTGGAGGGTTCAAGATGGTTACTTTAAATTTGAAACCCCTTGGAAGGAAATTTGTTCAACATGGTTTTGATTCATAAGGCTGCTAGAAAATGGGTTTAGGTCCATGAACATATTTAGTAACTCATCTTCCATTTGTGAACGAAATGTATTGGTTCAATTAGAGGTAAAACAGTACAACTTCAGGCCCTCTCAAAACCTCATTTTCTATTTGGGACAGGTCACTGATCACTACAGAGAGGGAACTATTTAGTTCTGAAAATAACATAAAATGTCTCTGTGTTCCTGTCTGATGTGGAAGGATGAGAAGAGAGATACCCTTCATTCCCCTAACACTTGCTGCAGAAGGCAAGGAGGCATAAGACGAATCTTTCTTTGGTGCAGTATCTCTAGCTGACTCAATAAAAGTTTCACACCAAGCCAGGCTTGGTAGATCATGCCTGTAATCCCTGCTTTAGGAAAGCAGAGGCTGAAGGATCAGGATCTCAAGACCAGCCTATCTATATGAGACCTTGTCTCAAACATCAATTAATTAAACTTAAAAGTCTTCTATTACAACAAATAATGACTGACATATATGCTTGATCCTGTGTACTTTACTTCCTGTCTTTTCCTAGCAATTTATCACTCAGTTATTACGTGTATCTATTAATAAAGTATGTCTTTAAATGGCCTGTCCTTTGAGTGTTGCATCCATTTCTGCTGTTTTGAAATGCAGCTCACTTCCTGGAAACATGAGAATAGAATTTCAGTCACCATTCCTCACAGCTCAGATGTTCCAAGTAAAGAATACACAAATTTTTAGAGTCGGATCACATGGCACTGGCAACAAACATTGAATCTCCAGATAGAAGTTCCTAGATACAAAAAAATAAGCCACAATTCACAGCTCCAAGCATCAATCCTAATAAGGCTTTAGGAAATTGAAAGAAAATTAAACAAAATTAGATCAACTGTAAACAAGTTATATTTTTTAAATTAAATACATTATATTAATAAATACACATTTATTTTTCCTTTGTACAGTAGGTGAGCAAATGACATTTTATCTTGATTTTAACACTTCTAACACCATGACACACTGAACCAAATTACATATTTTTTGAAGCAACTCATTTTCCCAATCCTTTATGAATGTGAACACAGAGAGTTTTCCACTCCCTGTCACACCCTCCCTCTGTCAGTTTTACCTTGTCTCTGATGGTCTCATGCTCAGAGTGAACAGACCTTATAACACTGAAGTAGATGGGAAAGACAGTTGGAAAAGGTGATAGAAACTGAGCTCAGAGTGAGAAAATTTAATTTAGGAAACACATCAAGTTCAGTGGCCAGCATCAGCCTCCTATGAGCAGCTTTAGGCCAGCTTTAGGTGGTTCTTAAGTACAGGGCCCTGAAATAGCATCCTCAGAAAATGGAGCTGTGGATGAATGTAAGCAAATAGAGTCTCTTCCCAAGAACCTTTGCTTAAGAAGCATGCACTAGCTGAGATTGCTGAAAGCTAAATAGCTTCCTTCCCTTGTTTTATTTTTCTGGGTCACTTCTGTTTCCAATGTATTTGCATTTGTAAGAATTACACTGGACGTGTTCAGAGGGACCTTTGTTTAGCTCAGTCCTAACTAAGTTTTCTCCAAGTGCTTTAAGATGAAAGGGCAGGCCTAAAATGTAGGTTTGGGAGTGCTCTGGAGATGCTCAGACACACAGGTGCTATGTGCTCCTATTCTTGGTATTGTCTAAGACAGTCTTCCCTGAGAATGTAACACTTTGAAACTCCAATGTCTTCCTCCCTTTTCTAATAATCTAAATAAAAAATTTCCAGCCCTGACTATTCCCTAGTCCTTGGCGTCCTGAGGTAATCTCAATGTCTGTGTGTTCACCTCTCTCAGTACCTGACCTGAACATGAGAATGCTTCTATTAGCTTAGCTTATTTGGAGTGTTCATTCCTGGTCCCCAGCTGTATTGTGCAGGGGAGCCCATGTATTTCTCAGATGAGGCACTGAGTGAGGCCACAGTAGACAGGCTGGCTACAGTACAGGCTCCCAGTAGACACGAAGCTGCCCAAGCCTCTTCATTTCCTCTTCTATTTAATAAGTAAGCATTTTTCTGGATGCCATCAGCAAGTGATACACAGAGAGATACATTTGTTTAATTGTGGGTAGAGGTTAATCAATATCTCATTTCTATTTCTGAACAACCAGTCACTCACTTGGGTTACTTGGTTGCTCTTTAGCTCCATACTAGTTAAAAAAATTCAACAATTATTTGTTAAGTGCCAGCAATAGCACTTATTAAATAGCAGATGTTTGTAACTGCTGATTAACATGTATCAAGAACTTGCTGTATGCAGACACAGTTGTTTCTTTGCCAAAATGGTTCACAAGCAAAGATAGCTTTGTTTTGTTTGTTTGTTTGTTTGTTTGTTTTGGGTGGTTCTTTGTTTCTTTTTGGGTTGTTTGTTTGTTTGTTTGTTTTTGTCTAAGAGCCCTGACTGACCCTGAAGCCATTTGTGTACACAGTGTCTTCCTGTCTGGCTCTCTGCTTTCTCTACTCCCACCATTCTCACTACTGCTGATGCAAAGATAATACAAAAGCCTGAGTGATGTCCTGAAAGGCCACCTCTCTAGTTCCCCCATGTTGGGCCCACTGTGGGAAAACATGCTCCATCCAAAACCTGAACCCTTCTCTGCCCCAGAAGACCTTCCAACAGGCCCCTGGCTGTTGGCTGCCACTGTCTCCCTCTGTGTAGCAGTGCCAGAAGCTGTTACCAGAAACACAGGTATTGACAAAATGACTCATGTGCCAGTGAAGAACTCAAAATTAAAAAAAAAAAAAAAATCCTAGTTTCTTGTGTTTTCCAAATTGTATCTTGGGTATTCTAAGTTTCTGGGCTAATATCCACTTATCAGTGAGTGCATATCAAGTGAATTCTTTTGTGATTGGGTTATCTCACTAAGGCTGATATCAAGAAGAAAGAAGAGCAAAGTGTGGATACTTCATTCTTACTTAGAATAGAGAACAAAACACCCATGAAGAGCTACAGAGACAAAGTTTGGAGCTAAGATGGAAGGATGGACCATCTGGAGACTACCCAACCCAGGGACCCATCCCATAGTCAGCCACCAAACCCAGACACTATTGCATATGCCAGCAAAATTTTGCTGAAAGGACCCTGATATAGTTGTCTCTTTTGAGGCTATACCAGTGCCTGGCAAATACAGAAGTGGATGCTCACAGTCATCTATATGATGGAATACAGGGCCCCCAATGGAGGAGCTAGAGAAAGTACCCAAGGAGGGAGGCGTCTATAACTCTTTAGGTAGAACAACAATACGAACTAACCAGTACCCCCAGAGCTCGGGTCTCTAGATGCATATGTAGCAGAAGATGGCCTAGTTGGCCATCATTAGGAAGATAGACCTCTTCGTCTTGCAAACTTTATATGCCCCAGTAAAGGGAAATGCCAGGGCTAAGAAGTGGGAGTGGGCATGTAGGAGAGCAGGGTGGTGCAGGGGGCTGGGGGGTTACAGGGAACTTTCGCGATAGCATTTGAAATGTAAATAAAGAAAATATTTAATAAAAAAAAAAAAAGAAAAAAGAAGAAAGAAGAAAAAAGAAAAAAGAAGGGAATGAAAAAAAAATCCTAGTACACCAGCAGACATTCTTCACCTGGGAGTCTGTAGACCATCTCACATTACACTCAGCAAAGATTCCTCAGTTCCTTGGGTTTTGTTTTGGTTTGTTTTCTGCCTGCTCATTTACTTTGAAAACTCTCAGTCGAAAAACTTAGCACCTTCCATTACAATTCTTTATCCCTGCCCTTGCCTGGGCTTCCCAGAATAGGCAAACCATTCACTGCTCCATTCCCTTTCCCCTCCAAGTTATTAAGAGCAAGCCTTAACCCCAGGTATAAAAATAACAAATATGGAAAAATACAATATATGCTGTTAGATGTATATAAGCAGTCTCTCATGGACAGGGGGAGTTGCCTTTGGCTAAATCTTTGGCAGTGAATGAGCTACAGAATAGATCTTTAGAGTGACCATGTTTTAAATCAATGTCCCAGATGGGCCTGAAGTATAGAACATTCATGGTTTAAAATAAAAGTAAAGAAATAGAGAACATACATACATACATACATACATACATACATAAATAGGAACAACGTTTCCTGAGGTGCCTAATGCAGCAAGGAACTGAATTCTGAGCCTGCAACAATGGGTGAAACAAAATTCTTAGTTTCATGCTCTTCCACATTATGATAAATAACTACCAGTAATTTTAGACAGCCTAACACACCAATCCTTCACACACACACACACACACACACACACACACACACACACACACACATATGCAAGCACACGCACACATACACACACATACAGTGTCAGAAATACAAAGTTCTGTCACTCAGAATTTGCTACGCAACACTCCCATACTACTGCTACAAGCCACAAACTTTCAGTTTTATAGAAAGCACCGCAGATCCTGTATATCTCTTTCAAGTGATCTCCAAATTGAGGGCAGCTGTGTCTAAATGCCTTGAAGTTTTGTGGGTGATGCTGCTACAAAGGATGGGTGCAGCTTCAGAGCTGAGCAGAATATAAGCCACAAAGATTTCGGCAAGAGGAGAGACAGCTTAAATCCCTCAGCAGTGACCATCCTCTAGACAGGAATGCTGTGATAGATTCTCACATAAGTCAGAGCTATTGCCCCACTTCAGTTGCCAATGTGAGATTTTGGAACCACTCACAAATCAGAATTGTATTCATAGAAGCTGCAGACTGAGACTGGAGATGATTCCACAGTGTTATATAATATACATTACTCAAGTTTATCTTTATATAGCTCAAGATATAATGTGATGCATAATGAATCATAAAAACTGTTTGAATGGCAACCAGACAGATGAATGAATATCCGATGTTAGAATCAGGATTAGCTTTAAATTTATAGATATAGTCAAGTTTTTAAAATAAATTTAAGAAAGTTTAAAAGAAATGGCCGTATTTGTCAATCATAGATTTTATTTTGCCTTACTTTAAATAATTGCCAGTTATCAATGAGAAATATAACTTTTAATACATAAAAAGGAACAACTGAAATTTTATATGTGTGTTTACTCCATTTTAGCAGAAAAATATTAAATTACATAGTTTGTTCACAAATACATTATTACTATTCATTAATCCATTTTTAAAAATAGTTATTAAATTGTGAAAAATACTGAGTATAATAACATAACTAATATTTTCACTAAAATTTTATTGATTAGATTTATGTTAACTCAATTCAAACTAGGTTCATTTGGGAAAGGTTCATTTTTTTTTTCTCAGTTGAGAAAATGCCTCCATTAAGACTGACCTATAGACAAATATGCCAAGAATTTTCTTGATTAATGATTGATGGGTGAGAGCCCAGCCCACACGGAGTGGTGCTACCCCTAGCAAGCGGTCCTGAGTTGTATATGAAAGCAGCCTGAGCAAGCCATGAAGGACAAGCCAGGAAGAGTTACCCTTCCATGGCCTCTGCATCAGCTCCCTGGCTCCAGGTTCCTTCCTTGAGTTCCTGCTCTGACTTCCCTCCATGATAAAGTGTGACTTGTGAGCTATGAGCTAAAATCAACCTTTCCTCCCCATGTCATTGTTGGTCATGATGTTTATCGAAGTAATAACAACCCTAATTAAGACACACACACAACCCTACTCCTAGTGAGTAGCAAGTACAAAAGTGTTGGAGTCATTCCTTGTGTCCTAATGGCCCCAACACAAAATGCCTTGGGTTAAGGTGTTTTAGAAGTGAATAAAGAAAAAATATTTCCCAGAATTGAAAACTACTTCCACCCAATAGCCTCTATAGTCAATGTGAAGATATTACCGATAGATAGCAGTACAACCTTGATACCTGATGCTTCTAACACTGCTGACTATTGTGTCTCTATAAATGAGTTCCCACCTCACCTGCTCTGGAATTACTCAGGAGATGATTTTAGAAAGAAACATACAGCTCTGACATTCAACATCTTTGGAATCTGCATTTTCTTATGCTCCTCAGGTGGCTCCAACACATTCCATGATGAAAGAACCTATGTGATTCTTATGAGTGTCCATACATTAGAATCATGTGGAGAGATCTTGTGACACAACAAATCCTAACTCATCCCAGATTGAAAATACAGAAACTCTGGGAATGAGTGTTTGCAAAACTCCTGAAATAATTCTAAGGTGTATTGAGGTTGGCACCATGCTACAGACTCTTCTTTCTCCATGTTAGCCTAGTCACATTCTACAATGTCATCTATAAACAGTGCACGAGAAACACAGAAAGGATCAAGGAGAATGAGACAACAAGTGTCCAAGTCGATGGGAAAGAGAAACTCTGGGAAAACCTCTTCATAGCACAGACTTTCAAAGACAGCCAACATCAAAGTAGGGTAACTAATTCTGGCTAGGCCTGGAAGAGAGTGACATTCAATGCAGTCTCCATAGAGATTATGTATGGCCCATAAATAATTAAATTGAATCAATGTCTGACTGACCCATGATATGCCTCATTGGGATTCAAAATAAATAAAGGAATCCCTTTTTTATAAAACCAAATGTTAAGTCTCTGAAAAAATAATCTATTTTTCATATGCTATTCACATAAAAATATATCTATTGTCTGTTATAAACTTTCTAAAACTACAACCTATAATTAGGAAAAACACTATTGTCCCCACATTCAAGACAGTAAAACTCCATGGAGCAACTAGTGTTCTGTCCAGAGAGCTGCATACCAAGAACCAAAACATCAAGTAGATCTTCTGACCCATATCCAATTTTCCTTACTCAATTCAGGGTCATCAACACTATCTTCACCCTTAAAAAAAAAAGAAATTCTGATTATAAAGTAAAATCTCACTTCTCAATGTCTTTTATCTGCTTTACATTTTATAATTTTTTACACAACTGCCTATATCCTACTGTTCTATATAAAGAGAAATGGTATGCATCTGATTTGCCTTTTTATTATCATAATGCTCCATTCCTTAAGATGATGGGAAATCAATAAATTATTCTTGAATAAAGTGAAAAATAAACATAGTGGGTTTTAAATTTTCAAATTATAAAACTTCAGCACCAGAGAAAATATACTCTTGTTGACCACAAATTGTCATGATCTATTCTTGAATATCATACCTCTATGTTTCTCTAATAATGACATTATTATTAGTCAGCAGGTGAGATTCCTGGTATATTAGATAATAAGTCCTAAATATGTGCATATGTGAGCAATACTAAATGGACTATATTATACAAAGAAGTCATGAATTTAAGAGTGGATTGATATGTTGGAAGTTGGAAGAGGGGAAGGATAGAAATGTTGCAAATACAGTACTCAAATATGAATTTCTCAAAAACTGAAAATTTTAAATTAAAAAAAAATTAGTCTTGTCAGACCAAATTTCAAACACAACTGAAAGAATATTCAGTAGGGTTAGGAAGGCTAATTAACAATAAGGATGTATGAAAAAGACATATGAAAACCTGCTATATTATAAGCTTCCGTGTGTGTGTGTGTGTGTGTGTGTGTGTGTGTGTGTTTGTGTGTTTATATAAGAGAGCATAATTGGAATTGCCCCACATAGGATGACACTAGTCCTAGAAGCCACAGGTTGCCAAATTCTAAGCCCATTTGCAGTATGGGATTCCTCAAGCAGTTGGTCAGGGATGAAGCAAAGATATCCTGGAATAATACAGGATCTTGGATACCTTTATGTTTCTCTAATAATGGCATTATTAATTATTAGTCAACAGGTGAGCTTCCTTTTGGTTATCCACCAGAACTTGATGGTAAGATGTTATTGCTGAAGACTCCCATATTTTGGTCACAGATCATGAAGACATCAAATTGGAACTGACTAGGAAGTTTCCTCTCTGATGGCTAGCTCTCATAGTGCAGAAGGTGCTATATGGGCTGTAGTGGGGGAAAGTCATCAGTAATATTAGCTGTAAACTCTTCATCCACAATAATGATCAGCATGGCAAGATATAGCCATGGGTACAATAGAGAGGCACACATGTTAGGGGAGTAACTGACCAAATCCTGATAGAATTTAAGGCCTATTATAAAGCAACAAATGCATGACTTATACTATTTGTCCAAGAACCTATGATTGTCACACTCACGGATCCCAGAAGTGAACCTACTATTATTATTTTGATAAATGTACATAGTATCAAACTGATATCTCTATACCCATAAATTAGTGCACTCTAAGGTAATATCAGACCAGCTTCTTTGTTCAAAAGAAGGCGGTTAATGCAGAAAAAAATCACAACAGGTACAGAAAAAGAGTGCCTGCCTGTGGAGCCAAAAAGTGAGATAACCTTATTAAATTCTTTCCCACAAGGCTCAGAGACCACAGTGGAGCAGAAAGACCATAAGTTTCAAAGACTGGAAAGAAACAAAGTAAACAGTATCTCTTAAATGTGATAGGGCCACTGTACTAAAACACTCATAGCAATTGTGTTTGCATGAATCCTACAGAAGATCAATCCAGTCAACATTCATTCTAGGAAGGTGAAGTGGCTTGTGAGTCCTTACCACTGATTAAGGAGTTGACAGTTTATGACTTCTAGGGGAAGGAATGTCAGTTTTCTAACTTTCACTTAAGGATGTGGTCCTTGGTAGGTCAGTCATGTTCCAGTAAATGGTCCCATAGTGATGAGCATATGAATAGCAAAACTTGGACTTGGTAGGTTATAAAAAAAAGGAAGACACATATTAGGGATGGGTTAGGGTAGGAGGTCAGTCTGGTAGGAGTATGTGGATGGAGGTGAATATATGATCAAAATACACTATTTGCATAAATCAGAAAACTAAATAAAATGTTATAAAATTTTTATAAAAAAAGAAACCAGTATTTAAATTCCAAATCATAGTAACTAGAAAGATATCTAGGTGGCCAATAGTACGTATGCTCTTCCAGAGGAACCATATTCTATTGATAAAACTCCTTTAGGGTGTCGCAACAAAAGTCTGCAACTCTAGCTCCAGGGGATCCATTTGACTTCTGACTTATGTGAGCAACTGCACTCCTGTATACAAAACACAAGCTCTCTCTCTCTCTCTCTCTCTCTCTCTCTCTCTCTCTCTCTCTCTCTCTCTTATATCTAAATATTTTTTTCTCTTCCATGGGGGAAGCTCATAGACTACACATACCACATAGACCACATACTCTTTAGAAACGTCTTTAATTTAAAAATTCTCATGCTAGAAAAAACCAAACCATCCAGTTAGTATATACCTATCAAGGTGACTAAAATGGAAAAGGACCAAGGGTGTGCAGAAGGGGCACTCTTACACAATGCTAATAAGAGTGAAAATTGGATTAACACAAAATTTTGGGAAAAAGCATACCAGAATTTATCTACTGCATTTATATCTTTGCCAAAGGACATATGCAAGTTGCTTATTGCAATATATAAGAGCCAAAGACTAGATTATAACTCAACTATTCAACAATAGAATGCATACATTTTGATACATTTACAGAATAAAATTCTAATTTACAACAAGAATGAATAGTTTGTAACAATACACAATGAACACACATGAGTCTTACTCAATTTTGGAGAAAGAAATCAGGATCAGGTGGTGTGGTGGTACATGCATACCCCATCATTTAGGACGATGAGGCAGTTGGTAACTGAAGGCCAACATGGGCTATAAGATATATAAGATCCTATCTCAGGAAAGAAGGGTACAAATGGAAAGGGAGGAAGGAAGGAAATGTGTGGGAAGCGGGCGTAACCACTGAGCTAAGATGGCGCCCAGCCTCATAACCCCATCCTGTTTACTAAAACTTCTGAAAACGGCATGATCCGAAACGTCATATAGCCTTACCATAGTGTCAGCCAATGATCTGTTGTCCTGCCTGCACGTGCAACTCGTGCTAGGGGCGGGATGATGCTGATTGAAGAGCAATGAGTGGAGTGAGATGATGTAAGAGGGCTAGGTATATATGGAACGGCCTGAGTAAAAGAAAAGAGGAGTTCACTGCCGGAGTTCACTGCGGGAGATTGCTGAGAGAGAGTGCTGTTACTGCCTGGAGTAAAAGATCGAGATTGCTGTTGAAGAACCTACCTTGGTGTGAGTGTCATTATTCCCAGTCTCTGCTGGTCAGAGATTGGGGTCGCAGCAGAAAGGGAAAGGGAAGAAAGGTCATATCATACATGTATATAAACTTCAAAGCCAGGAAAACCTAACCTATTGTTAGAAATCAGCATCCTTTAATCTTTAGCCATCATAATGAATATGGGCTAGAAGTGTAGTAGAAATGAGATGTTTATGGACTTGAGTGATGGATACACAACGTACTTACACTGTGAAAATCACTGACTATCTTTCTTATGTCAAATTTAAAATTAGATCTAAAGGAGAGTAAGATTCTTGGCACCATTTAACTAGTGGTACACAAATACAAGGAAGCTTCTAACTGCCGAGGGGCAGCATGTTATTTCTATATAAGAGTAAGATTTTGACAGCAGTGTTTTAGACCAGTTCAGAAAGTAGATGAATACCCACATTCCAGGGATTTGGGATTTTTAGAAATTCACATTCGTTTTCTTCCTCCCCACCCCCCTCCCCAGCACAAACACACACTCCTAAACTTCAAAGATTTTCCCCCTGAATTCCAACTTAAAGAATGTTTACAAAACTCTTTTTTTATTAGATATTTTCTTCATTTACATTTCAAAGCCCCCTATACTCTTCCCCCACCCTACTCCCCAAGCCACCCACTCCCAGGCTGGCCTTGGCATTCCCCTGTACTGGGGCAATTGATCTTCTCAAGACCAAGGGCATCTCTTTAAAACAGCATTTCTACTCTGTTGTGGATAGCCAGGACTACACTAGAAGGTAGAGGCTTCATTCTTATCTCTTGAAACCCCTGAGAACTATTGAAGAGCAATACAGTTCTTTTCAATCAGACTAACATATGACAAAAGCCAAACTTCCCTGCTTCATCTCTGCCTCATGGTTCTCTGAATCCAGGGAAGTCATGGGTGGTATTGAAATCCCTATCAGAAACTGACTGTCTCTAAATAGCTAAGAGGTCACGGGCATTCTCTTGTTTATAGTAATCCAAGGTGCATTCTCAGTACTTAGGATAATGATAATAACAAAGATCACATTGCAACATCTGGGATCATTACAGTGTTGTCAACTTTAGCTACTATCTTAACTCCAAGTACATTAGGAGATCAAAGACAAGGAAAGGACACTCCAAGTTCAAAGCAGAACTTTGATATGCATAGAAGTAATTTCTTTGTCTGAAAGTTAAGATCCTAGAGGTAATGGGTAAATTTTATGTGTATACTCCTTTTCGGTATCAATATCTACCCAATATCTCTGATTCAACTTGTTGACTCTCGCTAAAGTTGCTACCTCTTTTGAGTTTTCAATCCTATTCAAATAACAGTAAAGAGATTTGAAACAATTTGGTCATGTGTGGCAAAAAGAATGAGGCCATTTTCCTGAAGGTATGTGGCATATGAGATTACATGGACTAGGAAGGCCATACACAGAACAGGGATAAACAACTCAGAACAAAAGAAAAGCGCCAAAGGAGTTGCAACAGAAGAGGGGGATGTCACTCTATGGAGAGAGCTGGCATTGAGGACCCAGAAAAGATCAGACAAAAATTTAGCTGGAAAATCAGTGGCTTAGCAGTGGTGTATTATGAGGATGGCTCACACCTCTTAAGTCAGTGAGAAATATTAAAGAAAATTATAAATCTCAAGAAAAAATAAAATTTTGTCTAAAACATCATGACATATGATGCTTCATTGTAAAAAATTTCTGGAATCTTAGAAAAGAGAATTTTGACTTAGAACATGAAATAATCTTCAGGCAAACCCGGTTTAAGACCGTGGATAACTTTTTCACCAGAGCATATATCATCAGTGGGTAATGTTGATCATCTGGGAAATGATGTTTGTAACTTTCTTCTCCTCAGAACCAGTGTTGACAAAGCCCAGATGAAGTACAGAGGCAGCCAGAAATTCCACCCTCTTGGATTTCTAGATAAGAAAGATTGAGGAGCTGTAACTCAGAAGGCTATTTTCCTAGCTCTTAGCTCTAAGTTGGGTGCTGACAGCACTGCTGGACCTTCGGGATCTAAATGTCTACATTCAGTGACTGAGGTCACAAATCTCAGAAGCAGCCTCTCTTTCCGCTTTAAATGCCAAAGAACTAGGGAATACAGTGTAAGGCTGTGTGACTCACCACCTTCGCTTAACCCAGTGTTACATCACTTTACCTAGTAGCCTGTTTTGTCATCAGTTGACAGCAAGCTTACGTACATAAGGTAATGCTTAGAGAAGAATAAAATGGGTGCTTCAGTGGACATGATACAAAGCTGCTCAGAGAGACAGATGATCAAGTTTTCCAGAGGAAAGAAATAATTAGGGAGAAGGAAGGAGCTCAGTTTCTGAAGTGAAATGAAGCTGCCCTGTGGTTGGTAAGGCCACACAGCTTGCAGATGTGTGCTTTCTTACCTAAATAATGATTGGGAATAAGGGAGATGATAATCCTCAAGCCTATAAATCTACCATACCCTTAATGCATATTGCTTGGCCTGAGAATTGTTGATGGTACAGACTTTGATGATGATACAGATGTGTGTGTGTGTGTGTGTGTGTGTGTGTGTGTGTGTGTGTGTGTGTATTAGCAAAATTCTACTGAGGTTTAGTCTAAGCCTTTAGGGGCATACTTAAGTGCAGGGAAATAAAAATGTGCATTTTTCCCTTCACATAAATTACAGAGGTTGGGACAAAAGCCACTCAACCTGATTATAAAAATCCTCGAAAACAAAATGCAAATCCTTTAGTTCTGAACAGTTGGAATTACTGTAAGATGAACCTATATTAATTTCAACATTGTATAATTAAGATAAATACCTTTTTAAAAATGTATCAATTGCTTATTATAATAACTAAATGTGAAATGTAAAATATATTATTATGGAATTTAGTCAAAAGAGTTCTAAAATAAATCTGCTCTAAATCTACATTTGATGTTTCTTTTAACTAACTCCATTATTTTCAAGTTTAAACTTTGGAAGCTATGTTATTTGTTAAAATTAATCTCTGAAGATAATAGATGTCACCTAGTAGTATCAACTGTAATGATAAATACTTGAAGCCTTGCATTAAGAAAGATCTTAATACTGCAGCCAAACTGGATGACAAAAAAGACCATAGCCAGTGAGCTTATGACTCCTATCGGGTGCTCAAATCTAGCACATTTTTAAATGCTGCATTTTTATATTTTCATAAGTACAATACATATTTGTAGGTTATAGTCCAGTTTTGTAAACCCTATACTAAGACTTGGGAAATCACAAAATCATTAGGTAGCCAAGGAAACCCTGAGAGAAATGAGAACCCAAGCTCTCTTTTTACCACCACCCACTCCTGAATTCCATCACTCCCTTAGGAACCTTTCCTGTCTACAGGCTAGAAAGAATTCCTTTAAAAAGATTTCTTGTTAATATAAATGAGTCAATGGAACAGACATCTCAGCAACATTATCATATGGTAGATGCAGATATATGTATATAAATTTAACATTATCAGTGAGACACTACAAATCTGTTAAAAAGAAAAAGGAGAATTCAAGTACAACCAATTAGCTATTTTATTATTAAAACAGTTTCCATTACATCCTTACCACATACATACACCAAAATAAATTACATGTAGAAGAAATTTAAATGTGAAAGGCTGTATCATCCTTTCCAAATCTACAGAAAAAATAGAGTGTATTTTATCTGATCTGTAATGAGAGTACAAGTTGAAATGCAATGGAAATAATCATAATAAAAGATCAGAGATGTAGCTATCTAAAATTTTAGAGTGTGCATGCATGTGTATGTTAAATACAAAAGCACAATTGAAGGGAACTTAAACTAAAAGTAAAAAGAGAACACTGAAGAAACTTGATGCAGTTAAGTGGGCTTTGGTTACAATGAGGAAACACCTGTTTACATGACGTCTCTGGGAAATCTATTAGGGCTTTGTGGAACCCAACAGGAAGAAAAGGTAGACCTCATAAGAACATCAAAATGACCAGACAGACAGACAGACAGACAGACAGACTCACCATCTCCATCCCTCTCTTGGCCACATGATTTCTTTTTTCTTCACATATTTTCTTTTCTTAAGGGGTCGGTGCCTGCCCATTCCTATTGTCAAACTTCAGCTTGCCAGTGGCTTTCACTAGCCTTCATGCCAGATCTGGCATCAGATCCGGCACTGTCCCAGTGATTCAATTTCTCACAAGCTAAGTTATTCATGCGTCTCCATGAAGCTCAGTGTCCCACAGACACAGAACTAGTGAGGCCCACCCATCTCTCAGCAGAGCTAGATGTCTGGGATATGAGAGGTCAGTAGCAAAGATGGTCCATGTACAATGCAGTACTAGGGCATAAACATACAGCTTCAGAGCAGGAAGCTGAGTGAGAACATCCAACTCTGAAGAATCAGAGCCCAACCCATGCAGGAACAGATGCACGGGCATGTGGTTAGTTGTCCGAGACAAGGGAAATCTTTCCGGTTTTTATTTGTCACACTCATTTGTACTGAGCATATTTTCTAACATCAACATGTGTCAATCTGATAATCAGAAAAGAAAATAAATAAAAGACCAAATAGGAAGATTAAGAGATGTGGATGTGACTTGATAGTGTTTGTCTCCTGTGAACAAAGAAAGGCCCTGAATTCAATCCCCAACACCTCAAAGAGGAGAAAAGGAGAAGAAGAAGAGAAAGGGTATGAAGTATGAGTACTGAGTATGGGGAACTAAGTTACAGGTATGCAATTTCAGCTGAGTTTCCAGGTTGCTTTTTGTGAGATATCCCAGTTTTAAATTCTCCTAGTCACCTCTTCATTCATTGCTATATTCCAACCTTAATAAATGGTCCACATGTGTCTATCTATGGACTACAAACACAATCATTTCCATGGCCGTTCTCATGGTCATGTGTACTAGACAGCCTTTTCAGGCTCTTCCTGTCCAGTGGGGGCTCCTTAACCCCATCCCAGCAAGGAAGAAAGATGGAGCCTTCCTCAAAAGTTATGGTTGAGCACATCTCTCTCCCATCTGTCTGTCCTGAGTTTGCAGCTCCACTCATCCCAGATGTACTCTGATTGGCCAGTTTGTCTCTTCTTCCTGATGCAGTGAAAACTGTTCTTAGGGAGATGTGATTCCTTTTCATTGCTGTTACAGCCACAGATGCAGGCAAGGATGCAGGCAAGAGAAAGATTCCCAGTAACCACAGCTGAATGATCCAGGAAGATTAAGGGATGATTCTGTACTAAAAACAGATTTTTTTACATTGTTCTCCACACTGCAAACAAATTTTAATCAACAAAGAGAGTATGTTTCAGAGGGAAATATGCAAGACTTCAGACCCAATAAGGTAATTTCTACATCTGTCAAGTCACTGGTTATGTAAATTATTAAACTTTTCAGAGCTTCTATTTCTTTTTTAAAGTGCAGTAGACCATGTATTTCTTGTAGAGTTGACTTAAGGACTAAAGGTAAAACATATAAAGTTACTGACATACACTAGGGGCTTAATAAGTGTCATCTATTACTTTTATACTATTAATGTCTTTGGTGAAATAGCAAATACTCAAAGTCCTGTATCATAGATATATGTAATGCTTGGACTATTTCTCCATGATTAATAGTGATTTGACCATCAAAAATAGCTAGTGCATTTGTAGATCTATAAAAAGTCTAGGACCTTTAGGATGAACAAAAATAGGGAAAATGTAAAATCTGTTCATATCTTAGCACAATTTCATTTCAGATTGTCTCCTAGCTGAAAGATCTGTAGTTAATTTAAGCGCAATATTTCCACCAAGCCTAAGTTTAATGAAACTATACCAACCTGATAAATAGGATCAGATCCCTGTGCTCCTCTTCTCTGTGACTTATACAAAAGCAACGCAGTGTTTTAGGATGGAATATTCTGATCAAAACAAAACAAAACAAACAAACAAACAAAAAAAACAAAAGGCAGCAGAAATTCTCATCCTGGACTGGCATGCAGCACACTGCTGAAATACCAGGTTGGAAACTGAATTGGAATCATGTAGTGCCTTTTCCTGAAGCCTGACACTGAGAGAATCACATCTGCTTTGAGGGAATGTGGGTGGGAAAAAGCACGACATCTAATGTGTGCTGGATACTTTATGTTTTAAAAAATAGATAGGGAGCCAGGCATGGTGGCACACGCCTTTAATCCCAGCACACGGTAGGCAGAGGCAGGCAGATTTCTGAGTTTGAGGCCAGCCTGGTCTACGAAGTGAGTTCCAGGACAGCCAGGACTATACAGAGAAACCCTGTCTCGAAAAACCGATAGATAGATAGATAGATAGATAGATAGATAGATAGATAGATAGATAGATAGACAGATAGATAGACAGATAGATGATATACTTTTAAAACAAGTATTCACTGAGCAGCAAAGTGGGTGATAGAGTAAAAGAGGGAAGAAGACAAAACCTCTGAAGAGTTACTACCCCAAACAAGGAAGTAGCTCCAGCCCAGAGACTGTGCCAACATTCATCCACATGCGTTCATATCATAGCACATACCACACTTCACTATGCAGATGTTAAATGGTTTCAGAAAGTTCTTGGCATCTCAAAGATTACAACATAGGAAAAGATGTCCAACACTTTCTGAAAAGTGATTACATAACCAAGAAATCCTGGGCTTAAGTTAATAAGATCTTTATAACAGATGATTCCTGGACCTCATGAATTTTATAAATAGTTTCCTTCTACAAAGTGGATGTATTAGGGAGTCCACAATTACTTCAAATGTGACAGCTTATATTACTGATCTTTGAGTCGGGTTTTGTGATTATGTGGGTATGCGCATGATACACATGTTTATATGTTTGTTAGAAGCCAGAGGTAGACAGTGCTGCCTTCCACAGTTGCTTTACACCTTGTTTTTTGAGACTGACAGTTCCAGAACCACAGATTCAACAGGCTTCCCAGTGAGTTCCAGAGGTCTAGCTGCCTCTCCACACACCACCCTGCCTACACGAGCACTAGAGTTTCAGATGTGATACCTGCTTTTGTATGCTGCTTTTTACAAAGGTGCTGAGAATCCACTCAGTTCCTTACACTTATAAGGTAAGCTCTTTACCCACTGAGACAGCTCACCAGCCTCTCACAGACTTTCATGTGCTGAATTATAATATCTCAGTGATATATATAGACAAAAGATATCAGTCTGTGACTTGAATTGTTAGGGACAGTAGCTGAACTAGGTGGGCTGATGCTCCTTTCTGTTTCCTGGATGCCAGAAACTCCACTCCTGTTGTAACAGTCACCCGCCACCACTTCCATAATACAAACCCCATGGCTTATGCCCTTTCAACTGAGAATCAAACTAAGTCCTTTCTGTTTTATTACTTCCTTCAGATAGTTGATTATAATGCAACAATGAGAAAAATAAGGGACACATTATTATCTGCAGTTCATGTGCAAAGTAACCAGGCTGTCTGCCATTCTAATCCCATATCATGGAGAATCCAGGTATCAGTAACTCAATGCCTTTGTATTATGACTTGTCACTCAGCACATATGGATACTCCCAATATGTGAGAGGCAAAGCAGGAGACCTTGTCTGGAGATGGAAGAAACACCACAGTTAGGCTCCCTGTCCATATAAATTTCTAAATAATGTGTCCCCAAAGATACTTGTCCTCCTATCCATCCCCCTTCTCTTCTCTGTGGACACCACTATGATACCTTGAGAGAAATATTTGGTTATTATATCTCCTTATTAAAATTCAAGAGTCCATGTCTAGTTCAGTACTATAACTCAAGTTCTAAGATATTACTTACCCATAGAAATTATTTTACAGTGTATGGTGAGAATAAGTAGCCATCTCAGGATCATTCTGTTAATTGAATATTATTCAAAATGATAAATATTCATCTCATTAGAAAAATGTAAATCTCTAGCTGAGTCCAGTTCTCTTATAAAGCTATTGTTCTTCAGCTACCAATTCAAAAATATGCATGTGTATTCTCAAGTTCTTCATTATTCACTTTGTTAAAAGGAAATGTGCCTTTGGGTTAAGATAAACTTTTGGCTTTCTTTTGGAAGCATTCTAAGAGCCTCCCACACCTAGCATCTTGGTTGAAAGGAAAGGAAAAACACCCAAAGACTGCTGATGTGGAAAATCTTGTACCTTTGTTCTTAAGAACCTGTTCAGTCCCCTGTGAATATATCTCTTGCACAGAAAGCTTCCTGGACCCTTGTAACATCCTTCAGAACTGAATAGAATAGGTTATTGCAGCAAGATCTTTACAAAAACTATTCCAAGTTTTTGGTCTAGTAAGCTTTGGCCTGTCTCACCTAAACACTGTCCACCAGTGAGAAGTATCGAAGCCTATGAGCTGAAGCACTGGAATTGGATAAAGTCAAAAATACAGAAGGTAGTAGAAGTAAGTAAACTGCCTAAAGATTAGTATAAATAACACATATAAACGGATATATCTTTGTTTTATTTCCCCCTTCTGTGTCTTAAAAAAATCACGGAGCAAGTTACCCTGCCTTGTGGTGGGATCATATAGAATAAATATATCTAATTCTAATCCTCTTGGAGTCTGGTGATGCTAAGTACTTATCTGTATCTATAATATTATCTATTTTTAATCTACTGCAGAAGACTAGCTCCCTTCCAGCACACAAGTCAGCACCTATCACCTATCAGTAAGAAACTACAGAGCCCCACATTTTGATGTGTCTTCTTTTACATCTAGATCTTCATCCACAACAAAACTCTACAATCTGTGCTCAGTTATAAGGTCTGTTTTTCCTATATAGTACACAGAATAGCCTTCTGCTAGGAACTCTTTGGGTTCCCATAACCTTTCCAGAACATCAGACTCTGGCAAGTGGAACAGCCAAGTTAAAATGGTTAACTCTGGGTGGCTACAGGAAGCATACAGCTATGACTTCTGATGGCTCTTAAATAAAATATTAGATGTGTGTCTATTGCCTGTGAGCTGTCTGTGGTCCTTTGATCAACTGGCTGGGATTAAAGGGTATGTAGATTAGTAAACCAGCTATTTGATAATTGTCACAGCCAGTTACTTGGTTACACATGCGGGAAGCAGAATCTCAGTTGCTAAGCAATGAGTTTAGGAGAACCTTTTTGCTGTTCTTACCTATCCAGTTTTAGAAAACATGTTATAGATAAGGGAATCTTGCCCTTAAACCTACATCTTTTCCTATTTTTCTACTTAGGGCACAAAATGAATGCAGATTACTTCTCACGTAGGGCATCTGCATTGCTGTTATGGACTGCAGAGCCAGTTATATTGGGCCATTGTTATTAAGGTCCTTCTGGATCTAAGCTTGGGTTTTAAGGTCCTTCTGGATCTAAGCCCTGTATGTCACTCAAGAAATCCAAAACATGGCAAAAACAGTAGTGAACTGTGGAAAGGAAGGTAAGTGTGTCTAATAATATTTTGTTTACTTACTCACTCTTGTATTACTCTTTGCCACAGTCTTAAATGCCTACTTTCAATATGTGCATGCATGCTTTTAGAATAGGTTACTGTGCTAGAGAAAGCACCAGGCCTGGAAAGAGGGGCTTGGATAGGAATACTTTATTTCAGTTCATTTGGAACAGGTTTGAATTAGCCTCCTGTTCTAAGGGGTGGCCTGCAAGCCAGACAACCAAGTTCATAAGTCTATGTTTCTACTTCAAAGTTTTTCAAGAACTCAGGAAGTGATGTCATAAATTATTCTCTGGAATAGATCTCACCACATTTGTTGTTTTACCTGGCAATGTTTATGCAGAAGAAAAAAATAAAGGAAGAGTGGAGTTCTGAATCTATTGAAAATTTACCATTAGTTGAATATTCTCTCTACTTAGAGCAGAACCCCCCCCCCCAAAAGCAGTCAGATTCCCAAGTGCTAGGGCCTGCCATCATCACCTATGCATGAGCCTCGGATAAGGTAAACCCCACAGATAATTTAACATGAAGATATTTATTTTCTTTCTAAAAATTACATTCATGTTCAAAAAGTTTTCAAAGAATTGTTCCAGTAGCAAATCTTTCCTAATAAATGTGAAATAGAAATTATTTTTATAATGAGCCAAAGTTTATTAGTAGATAGAAAACTACATGTGCTGCACAGGTAGCACAGAGACATGCCCTGTATCATTCTCATTTCAATGAAAAAGCTTCTGATACCTTCCCTCTGCTGAGCCACACTGAGTGGGTCAGAAATTCAGGTGTACCATTAGTTTGAAAGTCATTATCTGACAACAGCTGTTACCTAATTTTGCTTCAATGTCTCCATCTTTAAAGTGGTCCCAAGAAAGGTTGCTTAACAACAAAGAATGAGAGTGCAAATAACAACCTTTGTATACAAAATTTGATAGCTTTTAATATAATTTTCTCTTATTTAGACCCTTTGAATCAAACTTAAACAACAAATGTGTGTTGGGGCTACACTGTGAACAAGACTCTGTGCTAGTCACTTAAAATCTTTTCTGAAACAAATCTTATGTGAAGGCAGCATAAAACAAAGTCAAGTTGTAGTATTCATTGCTTGTGTAGTCTAAGTTTCTGAGCTAATATCCACTTATCAGTGAGTACATATCATGTGAGTTCTTTTGTGATTGGGTTACCTCTTTCAGATGTTATCCTCCTGATACATCCATTTGCCCAAGATTTCATAAATTCATTGTTTTTAATAGCTGAGTAGTACTCCATTGTGTAAATGTACCACATTTTCTGTATCCATTCCTCTGTTGAGGGGCATCTGGGTACTTTCCAGCTTCTGGCTATTATAAATAAGGCTGCCAAGAACATAGTAGAGCATGTGTCCTTATTACCAGTTGGAACATCTTCTGGGTATATGCCCAGTAGAAGTATTGCTGGATCTTCTGGTAGTACTATGTCCAATTTTCTGAGGAACCACCAAACTGATTTCCAGAGTGGTTGTACAAGCTTGCAATCCCACCAAAAATGGAGGAGTGTTCCTCTTTCTCCACATCCTTGCCAGCATCTGCTGCCACCTGAATTTTTGATCTTAGCCATTCTGACTGATGTGAGGTGGAATCTCAGGGTTGTTTTGATTTGTATTTCCCTGATGATTAAGGATGTTGAACATTTTTCAGGTGCTTCTCAGCCTTCTTCGAATACCCAAGATACAATTTGGAAAACACCAGAAAATCAAGAAGAAGGAAGACCAGCGTGTGGATACTTCATTCCTCCTTAGAACAAAGAACAAAATACCCATGAAAGGAGTTACAGAGATAAAGTTTGGAGCTAAGACGAAAGGATGGACCATCCAGAGACTTACCTACCCGGGGATCCATCCCATAATCAGCCACCAAACCCAGACAGTATTACATATTCCAGCAACATTTTGATGAAAGGACCGTGATATAGCTGTCTCATGTGAGGCTATGCCAGTGCCTGGCAAATACAGAAGTGGATGCTCACAGTCATCTATGGGATAGAACACATGGTCCCCAATGGAGAAGCTAGAGAAAGTACCCAAGTAGCTGAAGGGGTCTGTAACCCTATAGAACAACAATATGAATTAACCAGTACCCCCAGAGCTCATGTCTCTAGCTACCTATGTAGCAGAAGATGGCTTAGTCGGCCATCATTGGGAAGAGAGGCCCCTTGGTCTTTCAAACTTTATATGCCCCAGTACAGGGGACTACCAGGGCCAAGAATTGGGAGTGGATGGGTAGGGGAGCAGGGCAGGGGGAGGATATGGGGAACTTTTGGGATAGCATTTGAAATGTAAATAAAGAAAATATCTAATAAAAATGCTAAAAATTTCATTACTTGTAATGAATAGATGTACTTATGTCATTTCTCTAGAAAAGAAACTCTAGATGTTCTGAAGGAGAGACACATTACACCTAGGCCTGGACAGGAGCTCCTCCACCTGTGTGTTTACTCAAAGCACTGTGGTCTGAGTAAAAAGACAATGGCCATATAGCTCTGTCATGTTTCCTCATTCCAGCAGGTACCTGATGCAGAATATGGGGTCAGAAAACATTTGCTGAACTTGTTGAAATTGGAAATGATAAGAAAAGAAAAGAAAAGAAAAGAAAAGAAAAGAAAAGAAAAGAAAAGAAAAGAAAAGAAAAGAGAAAAAAGGAAAAAAGGGAGAGGAGCTGCAGGGATGGGGAGAGGAGGAGGGGAGCGAAGGAGGAGGAGGGGACAGGAGGGGGGCAGGAGGAGGAGGGGACAGGAGGAGGGAAGGGGAAGAGAGGAGAAGGAAAGAAAGGGATCAGACTCAAGACATTTCTTCATGGTTTTGGTTTCTTCTGTTGAAGTTTTTCAATGTCCAGAGGTAAACTAGAAAGGAATCTTATTACTCCAGTACATGAATAAAAAACCACAGAAAAAATAAGCAATTGGGAGAGAAATCAAAACTAGAATGAACAAACAACAAAGCATTCATCTGGATAAAAATCTATGCAGGCCTCCCAATGCCTCTTTCAACATCTTAATTCATAGGGCATCCCTTGAAAAGTCAGTTTATGTAAATCACCAGTTTCACATACATAGAGATGACCTGTGTCCTTTAACAAAAAGAACACATAAGAAGAGATGTAAGGTACTACAAATATCTGGGCCACTGCATCACACTCCACAAACCCTCCTGTAGCTGACTTCCACAAACTCCTCTGTTGAGCAAACCCTACCAGAGGCTTGAATAACAAGGTAATCAGGACAGACCCATAGCACAAAAGAAATCCCCTAGCAGAGCTTTTGTGAGGCAAATGAGGGAAAATGTGAGCCTGAATTCTCACTCTTTGATTTACCCAATTCTGTTTAGATGCAATGTGACAGAGATTAAGTAGCCACTGGCTTCACCTGCTACACATGCATTGTTAACTGTTCCTGGTGCTAACAGAACCACAAATACAGTATCCTATTACTTGCAAAGTGTGCCAAATTAATTTTGTTCTCCAAATTCCACCCTTTGCTGAATTAAGAGCAAATTTAATATAAAGTCATAAAATTAAAAGTGAGCATATATAGGTCTTAGATTTGCACTGTGTTCTTAATGCAGTGTCCTTGTATCTTGGGGTGGCAGTTTTGAAAGCATCACCTCATAAGAAAGTAATTTTGAGATTTTAGAAATAAAGCACTCTTGGCTAGTGTCCAAGAATCATTGTCACTTTAAAAACAAATTGCTGATTGTGACAAAAATATATTAACTCCTCTGTGCTTTAGTGATTATGATTTTGTCTCCAGCATTTAAGACCTACCCTGAGATATGCTCACATTTTAGCTAGCTCTTGAGGGCTGTGGGACATACTGTTTTGACAGTGATCTAAAGCACACTTAATACAAATAAGGCAAAATTGCACATTTACTGCCATCCAGAGTAAACCTACGTAAATCTCTCTCTCTCTTTTTTCCTATCACAAATATATATTATTTACTCAGATGACATTATTTTCTTTATTCCTGTTTGAACACAATATATTTTAACAACATTTCCTTCTATTCCTGGAATTAGTAGTGATCAACCAGAACAGCCTGACATGATATTACAAAACATTGCCCTTTTTATCTGATATCTTATTTCCCAAACCCAAGGCCCTTTACAACTGGATCTTTTTGAATTTTGAGACAAGATCTATTGGAAACATTCAAATAGAGGGTAAAAAGATGTCAAAAAGCATGCCTGTGGGTGTGTGCTTATCATTAGCACAGCTCAAATATGCCTGCTTATTATTTGATTTAGACAAAACTATGGTGGGGATATTTTTTGTTAGGTTTGTTTTTTTCTTTTTTCTGTCTCACAAAAACCAAGTGTTCTCTAGCAATGAGGCAGCGGAAAAAATCAATACTTGCCATGTACCATGTAACCAATAGAATAAGGGGAATGATTTATGTATGGATGGATGCAGCCTGAATCAGCTGGGGTCTCATACAGAGAGCAAGAAAAAGAGAGGAGATGGAGCGGAAGAAGGGAGGAATAGAGAGAAGGGTTAGACAAGCTCAACTGCAGAAATTATTTTTAAAGTGTGTCCAGATATTTTGTTTTCTTTTTTTCCTCCTGCAGCAATAATGCCCATCTCTGGCTCTGCAGGACATAGGAGAACCTGCAATTTGTGGACTCTCTGATGGCTCAGCTTTTCCCTCCTTACCTCAGTCTTGATTCCATGTTCATATAAAGGTGTTCTGAGGAAGGGAGAATGATGCATGACCTGCAGCCCTTCAGCTTTCCAGGCGTCTGTCTCCACCCTACGCAAGCCTAGTGATGAGTTGACAAGCATTGGTTGACAGCAAGTCAGGCCATCAACAGGATTTTACACACACACACACACACACACACACACACACACACACAGCACCGGTTCCTGAGGAGACCAGCGGCAAGGGCTTGCACAGGAAAACTACTCTATACCTCATGAGTTCCTGCTGGAAATAGAGTTTGATTAACTGGAAATCCAGGGAGCTGCGGCATTTAAAGGTATTTAATCCTCAAGGTAACTTTTCAAGGGGTTGATGCCCTCACTGGAAGCTGAGCTTGAAGTATAGTTTTAAGCCTACAATGGGAGGGCCCTACTTTATAGCTGGGTACGTGGGTACGTGTCCTATTGTATGCTGAATTCTAGTTATGTTTTACACTGGGTTCTTTTCTTTCTTTCTTTCTTTCTTTCTTTCTTTCTTTCTTTCTTTCTTTTCTTTTTTTTTTTGGTTTAAGATACCACTGCAATTTTTTTAATGAAAAATAATTTCTCTAAACTCCTACTTTCTACATCAAACTCAGAATGAACCATGTAAAATTATCTGAGAGACAGATTTGATCATTTCTTTGGAAGAGATTAATTTTAAAGATGTATTTATATAAATCTAAGTTCATTTTTCTGGCATATATATATATATATATATATATATATATATATATATATATATATATATAATGTATGTGAAAATGTAGAAAGCTTGACAGTACCCTGTTTGCATCAGTCAGTTGAAAAAGGCTGACTTGTGTCCTTTTCTGAGGGAAGCAGACGCTAAATGAATGTTCCTATGTTTTTATGTCCTTTAACTCAGACACAGTATTAATGTCAAACTTGGGCAGTCCAGTACAATATTCTGTATTCTTTATGTGATTCACTGCTCTGCATATAATCCACAGCAAATGTGTCAGAAAATGTCATGTAGTTAAGACTCTCTTAATTTAAAGTCAGTATTGTTAATATTTAACCTCTATAAAGATAACTTCCATCTCCAGTTGACAAATATATTAATATTAACTCTCTTATTAAAATGCCATTAATTTAAAAATAGGTATACCTACATGATACAAATTATTTTTAACTTCAATATCAAAATTTGTAATCTCAATATCAAATATATATATATATACATATATATATATATATATACATATATATATATATATGTATATATATATATATTCATGATATATTAGATGACAATTTTTGGTGATTTTCTTCATGTATATTTATTTAATAAATTTAATAAATTATATCAATATATTCCTATTTATTCTGCAGAGCTGTGTATTTATTTAGTAGTTGGGTTTGCTTGCATAGAAAATAGGATTGGAAATGAAGTGCAGATATTAACAGAGCAGTAAGTAGACAGGTTTTCTAGCCTTTTAAGTGACTGTTCATATTTATACCATTTTATAGATGTCATTGAAGATTGTTAAGTTTTAACATTATTATTATAAATGATTTACCCTCCTTATAAAGTTATTTGGGGAAGATTTCTGTGCAAACCAAGGAAGTGCATCTAATTTCTCTCCTTCGAGTAAAATTAAGAACAACAAAAGTAGTACAGAAGTAAGGCATATATAATAAATTATCTTTCAATAATTATAATTAAGACTATTTCCCTGAACATGCAAAAATGAGCCTACTTTCTTGGTGTAAGCAAAGGCTAACAACCGCTGATCTTGACCATCGCCTGCCCCACTTGTGTTGTCCCCTAACAGGTAAAACAATGGCACCTTACTTTTGAATCTTTTTGCTTCTTCCGAACTGCCTGGGTGACAGATAATGAGAAAACCTGGAGGCATCCAAAAGGAGCGGAGACTGGGAGGCTCAGAGCTGAGGGAGCCTCCGCCGGAGGAGTGGCACTACAAGCAGGTATGCACTTAGCAGAAAAGTCACTGGAAATTAAAGAGCACAAGCACTTGCAAGGTGATGCGGAAACGTGGGGAGAGCGAGCACATCCGGAAGGCTGCAGCGTTAACAGAGATGTGTTGCTGCAATTAAGGAAAACTGTTACCTGTCGCAGAGAAAAAGACGAAAAGCCCACCAATAGTCACAAAGTGCTCAATGAGTCCAGCTAGATAGAGAATATTATTTGAAGTGGGCCTCACACCTAATGTGTTAGCAGGCAGAATCCTGGATTCACAATAGGAAGAGCCCACAAAACCCACTAACGATGGGCAAGGAGAAGATCTATAAACAGTCCCTTGGAGAACTAGATTTCAACCCTGGTAATAGAGTCTCTGTGAAAGACCTTTTGTCTAAAAAGTTTGTGTTTACACAACTTTTCTGGGTTCTAATGAAAGCCAATACTCCTTTGCCCCCAACGTGAGATTAATATCCTGTAAACATCCTGAGCTAAGGTTCCCAATGAAACTCATGTGACCATCTTATACTGTGACATAAAAGCAAATCTGGTAGGCAAGGGTCTTTAGCAAACACTTGCTATACTTTATTTGCCATTATTGGTGGTTAAAATTTCGCTGATGAAATGTCCATTACAGAGAAAAGTCGATATCTGAGCTTAGCCTCCTGCTTTGTTTTAATACCACAAATTACTTTGAAACCAATCAGATAAATAACTACTTAGGAAGTATAAGGAGTGAGCTCCATTTTGTTATTCTAGCAGCCACTAAAACCAAGATAAGATAATATCTGTTTCCTCTTCCTTAAAAATCAATTAATCCATTTAATAAGAATTAACAAAGGAACTGATCTTAAAAGTTGAATTTTTAAAATCTAATTTCATGAATACATCAGGAATAAGGTTAAAGACATTTTAATGCTAAAAACAGAAATAGTATTAGCTCTAAAGAAGAGATAAAGTGCTCAGACCTGAGAGAAAACTAGTAAGCTTCCCAGAGAAGAACTGACTCTTGCTCATTCCATTTTTTTTTTCTCCAATTATTTTGGTATAGGTACAGCATCTTGAATTAGCCCAGTTCAATCTGAGCACAATTAGATGGCAAATTTCTGTTTTCACATCTAAACTTGTTCACTAAAAGCATACAGAGCTTGGATTCCATTTAGCAGAAAAGCTAAACAAAAGCAAGTGTTGATCCATGACTGTTCCCTGTCATACTGTTAGAGCACAGTCACCTGGATATCAAGATCTTGCCAAGGCACAAAGGCACAGACACATTCGACTGAAATACTAAAAGGTGCCGAGGTGAAGCCACACTTCAGCTGGTGCTCCTAGTGGAGTGAGCTTCCTTAGCCCCTGTCCTGCTCTTTGCATTTGCATCTTATAGATTATGGGAAGATATAGATCCATTTGTCTCTCACAAAGCTGTCCAACTCTGGTCACAACCTCAAATGGTTTTACTGTATGGGCTGTCTCATTTATTCAAGTAGATTTTATTTTCTTTACGATCTAAATGAGAACACATCCACCCTTCACACCCCCCAGGGAATGATCCAAAAGATGGGAGGATCCTAATAAAACAATTAATTATGATAAATTTCTGAATTTTACTCCTTCATCGAGGGCTATTTCCATGGCAACATCCTCTCTTTCTATTGTTGGGTTGTTGCTCATTAACACAGCAGGTTAAGCCCAGGGCAGCCAGGGCAGGCTGATGGTCAGCTTTTATTTTCTCTGGCCCTTCAACAAAGGTTAGTTGAGGTCACTAGGAGCCAAAGGGTAATTACTTTTCCTCCTCAGGGTTAAAGGAACACAGATTGCTATTGGGACAACTGTATGGATGACCTTCAGCTTTTAATGTTTAATCTTGCCTGCTTTCATCAGACACAGAATTACAGCACAGCAGTCATGATGCTTCTTCTATAACTAAAATGCAGAGTAGAAAGCCAAATGTCTCCTCTGAAGCTAACAGAAATTAGCATAAAAATGTTTTTTTAATCAACTTGGATAAGCCAATGCATAGAATCTTTGGAATAAAGAATAGACAAATCATGTCAGAAAGATGCAGTGGGACAGCAGCTTTTCCTCTTCTACTAATCTGTTGTTCACACTCTTCCAGGCTTTTTCCTGAGGGCATGTAAAGGCTGAGAAATGTAAACTTTCTTCCTCCATTGGGAGCTCTGTTCTTCCCCTTTAAACACCAGTCTTTTCCCTATAGTCGACTAAGAATATATCAGATTAAATGAGTTTTCTCTAATCTCTTAAAGAAGATCAGTCTTTAAAATAATTAGGAGATGGGTGTCTTTTCAAAGTCAAATTTCAAAACATTTTCCCCTATTATTTGAAGTAGCATTTTCAGATGAGACACATATTTTTTTATCTGAAATTTCAGGACATAGGTTCTATAGATTCCAAAAATGGAGAAAGATACCAGATGGAATGTCTCAATCACCTAGAAAAGTATTTCAAGGTCCCTGGCCATAATACTTATTTATGGCTTTTATCAAGAGATACACAGAGGAAGGCTAATGTTCCTTCTAGAAGAAAGGCCCAGGGTCACCTTGAAAGGGCTCGTGACCCAAAGTCTTAGTGAAAAAGAAGCATCCAGAGAACCAAAAGCAGATCCTGTCTTCATCTAGAGAGAGGGGAAACATCACTTCTGCCCATTTTCTAAGGTTCAGCTGAGTGTGAGTTGAGAGATGTATGATTTCCCTCCAGGCCTCTTTCTGCAGTAATCAAGCTTGTTCTAGCTCTCGCCATATCACCCTATGATGTTATCTCTCTGCTCAGAAACCTGCTAGGAAACCCCCAGATGTACCTTTCAAGGCTTCCTGACCAGACTGGCTGCTGTATCAGCTTCTGCCTCTGCCTTGACCTGTATGTCCTCCACTTCCTGTCTCAGCTTCTCTGCCCTGCCAAAAAGACTTCAAGTGCCCTGTGTGTGATTTTCCCCTCTCCTGGTTAACGCTACTCCCAATTAATAGAAATTCTCTCTTACAGCTCCTCGTCCTCGAAAAGAGTGGCTTATAATGTAGTTCTCTCAGGAATTTCTCCACATTTTATTCTGTGTTATGACACATCTGAACAAATTTGATATAATTCATATAATATCATGTACTGATATCATATACATGCTATGAAAACTTCACCTAAGTATCTGAAACCCATAAAATAGAAACTTTTAAGCAATGATGTCTTAAATTATTCTCATTCAGAAATTCATTGACCTCTTACAAAAAAAATTATATTAGTACTCCTTAGTAGTAATCCTGAAAATTTCTTTTCTGACTTTATTTTCTCTTGTCCCTCACCATTTCTGTAAAGTCTTTGAAGTTATCACTCTTGAAAGCAGAACTTTGGCCTCATCATGCTCCAGGCTCCCACATTTCTGTCCTTCCTGCTGCCAGTAACCAATTCACTGCTGCTGTTGATAATGCTAATTATGGCCATGTTCAAAGATATCATTTTAGAAGCAAGTCTTGGGTCTTCAACACCCATGGAGTATAGACAAGGACAGAAATGTTGGGTCTGGTATTTAGAAAGGAGTATAGGAACTAAGGAAGCAAATATTACCATCTAGTATGCTACTTGGTTAAAAACTGTCCAGTGGAGGACTGGAGAGATGGCTCAGTGGTTAAGAGCACTGACTGCTCTTCCAGAGGTCCTGAGTTCAATTCCCAGCAACCACATGGTGGCTCACAACCATCTGTGATCCAATGACCTCTTCTAGTGTGTCTCACATACATAAAATAAATAAAATCCTTTTAAAAAAATACCCAGTGAGAAGGGAAAGAGCAAGACCCATCACCATGCAAGGCTAGCTGTCAGTCGTGACTGATTTAGGAAAGAAAAGCTCTTTGCTCAATTATGGACTAAAGCCACAAGGAGCAGTGTGCTCTCTGCTCTGCTTGGGGCATTTGACCACTGCACTCCTGTCCACATTGTTATTGACATGTGGTAGTTATTTGGGGCTTCAGGAGTGAGATGGGCTCAAGGAAGGTAATTTTTTTTCAAAGGTTTAAATTTTTATTGGAAAAGTTATAGCAAAATAAAAAAAAAAAAAGGAGTTACCAAAAACAGTAACGGCATTATCTCATCTGGCATATCCAAATCCATTCACACAGGACTTAAGGTGTAGAGAGGAAGGTAAATTTTAAGAAGGAATTTGAAATCAATCAGCCAAATCTGCCCTCAGTTACTAAAGATGCCTGATTGATGTATTTTCCTAAAAGCTACACATCTCCAGCATCTCAGGCTTTTTGTGAGGGAGATATTTAGGAGCATCACCTTCTTGGATGCTGTGAGGTTGCCATTTGAATACTCTCTAAGCCAAGAACAAATCATAAGAAAATCACACCAGATGTTTTAGGTCAAAGCTTCAGCCCACAGAAAACTTCACACATTTTCATATTTCACTTATCTCAAAGCAACCACAAGCATTTTGCTTTAGACAAGAAATGCAAGCATTTCTTAGCTGTTTCTTGCTAATTCTGGGAGTCCTGTTTTCTTTTACACACCAGTGTCCCTAGATCTTTGTCTATAGTTGGCATTTCTCTTTTCCATTTAAAAAAAAAAAAAAAACTATTACCAGAAGGTAAAGCCTATAGGGATTTTCACAATTGGTTTTCTCTTTTTTGTGCCAGAAATAGCTGTGACCTGCAATTCTGCAGATTCGCAGGCACATACATGGACTATAAGGCGGTGTCCTTCTAGGAGGCTTTCCCAGGAGGTATTTAGTAATTCCATAACCTGATAGGGAAGTGGCTGTTTTAAGGCACCAAATTCTGGTGCCAAGTGAATAATGAGTGTTCAGTGCCCAGTTTGTTTGTTTTTTTGGGGGGGGGGATGAGGTGATATTCTCAGCCCTATCAGGACCAAACTGAGCTAGACTTGGGAAGAAAATCATTTGACACCATATGGAGATTTTCACAACTGTACCAAATTCAGATTTCCCAACCTTAGCTCAGACGTGCTGATTCTGTATCTCTAGAAATCTGTTTCTGACACCCTGATAGGTGTTGCCAGTGTTCCTTGTTTCATGTTATAAACTGATTTATGCCTCTAAAATGGATTGGCACTCTTCTCTTTGCTAAATATTTTCTCACCTTTCCAGAAACATTTGTTTTCTAGATACTAATTGGTCTCTCTTCTGGAGTTTTACCTGGTTTTGATATAGAACTTTGATTTGTGTGAAACATGAACTTTTGTCATAGAACCCCCTCCCCATGTTTACTGCTGCTGCCCTGCTACTGGAACAGGGAACTTGTCTTGCACCTCACCTATCATCTGTATCCAAAGAAGCAGTTTCCACAATTTCCAAAGTCACATTTCTATGCCAATCTTCACCTGACCTCATGTCTTCTGTGATTGTAAATAAGCTAACAGATTTCTAAAACACATAAGGAAACATCATTTCTTGCATAAGAAGCACATGCTATTAGGAGACAATAAACTTAGTACTGTGAAGTACACAGATCACAGGGGCAGACAGACAGACAGACAGACAGACAGACAGACTGACTGACTGACTAGATTCATTCGGGTGTCAACAAACACGAGGAGAGGAAGACACAGAGATACACGCCTTAGGACTGTTAGACAATCTGGGTGATAAAACACACCACACAACAAACATTGAAGAGCTAATCACAGTGCCTAGAGCATAGTAAGACCCGGATACATGGTAGCGGTTAATCATATGGGACCCACATTACAGACAGTCAGCACAGGTTGTAAGTCCAACCCAAAAGCTTTCTTGTTGGTTATTTTTTGGAAAACTAATCTCACATTGAGGCTCAGTTTCATATTTCTAAGTAAGCATTCACATTGCATTTTAGGATGCTGTAAGATTTAGATAAAGACACGTAAATTCCTAGCACTGTGCCTGAAGACATTGTTATTTATTGTTTTAGTCTTTTAGTTCCCACATGGTTCACAAAAACCAAAGTTTTATGTTAAAAGGAAGCAAAACATTAGAAGGGAGACAGATTGGTATCTAGAAAGTACAGATGTTTCTGAAAAGGTAAGAAAATAATTAATGAAGGGAAGGGTGCTTGTTCATTTTTGAGACATGAATCAGCTTATAACATGAAATTCACTGCCCAGTGTGCTCTAAAGCCAAGGCACACTGGCAACACCTAGCAGGGTGTTAGAAACAGATTCAGGGAGGTATAGAATCAGCACATCTGATCCAAGGTTGAGAAATCTGTGTTTGGAACAGTTGTGAAAATCTCCACATTTAGTTATTTAATTTAATGATATAGATACATTATCATTTTTCCAACTTAGAATTCTGCAACTGACATTTAAGACATGTTGTCAGAGAAATACCAAGTGTTCTCTCCTCTCTGGTATGGCCCATGTCAAAGGAAGACAAGTGTCAATTTGAAATTTCTCCGAGGAAAGCAACATTGGTTAGCTCTAATTATATGCCTCATTTCATGAAAGAATTGCTATGAGTCAGTAGAGTAAGATTTCTTATGAGTGGAGCATGAAATAATTAAAATGGGGTTTTCTACTGGGTCATGTACACAGTCTGGGCTGGGAGGAGGTAGTATGCCATTCCACATTTTTATACTTGGCAATGGAAATGCATTGCTTATAGTAGAAAGCTGGAGTCTTTCTCAGTCAGGTGAGCAGGTTTCGAAAGTTTCAGCTTGCTCTTGGACCCCTGCCTCCTTCTTTTGTGCAGCTCTGCCGCTGCTTAGACAGCAGTTCTAACCTAGTACACAACACTGCAAAGCCAGCGTTCCAAGACCAGAGTCTCCTCTTCTCCTCCCCACACTGGAGCCAGAACCAAAGCCCTGTCTGCAGTCCAGACTCAGAAGTTTCTTGAAGACCCTCTTATAACTTCAAGCCTCTGAACAGAGTGACAAATGTCACAGCTGCACTTCTTACTCAGAGCAATCTGAAAAACCACCGTCCACAGCTGGTTCCCAGGTATTAGGAGTCTGCATACTCATGCTTTTCTAATAGTGGAACTTAAAATATGACAATAGCTTGTTTTTCCTTGTAAAGAGGGTTTGGTTTTAGACATTTAAGTCTTGGGGGGGTCTTCAAACTGCTATTTATTATCTATTTCATTCAAGAAAAGATACTAAATTATTAAGATGTAGAAACACAAATCAGAGTGGGGAAAGCTTCCCATGCATTCATGTGTGAATGCATATGCAGGTATGTGCAGGCATGAACACATGTGTACACACATGCACATACACAAAGAGCATAATCTCACGTTCTAGTTTTACCACTAAAGGGCAAGATGTTACCCTGGAAAGCCCAGTACCTACAAGTGTGCATGCTGGCATCTCTGTACCCTCAAGCACCTTCCTTCCATGACTTGGCATGGGGGTAGCACAGCCTACTTCAGGTCTTGAATCTCCTAGCTACTTGCTCTTATTAGCCTCTGTCAAGTTAGAAGGGGAAATCCCTCACTGGAGTCTCTTGTCAGAGTGCATTGAATTCTCACATCCTATCTGAGGCTATCCCTTCTAGGATCCTTGATATTGGATGTTCCATCTTGCCCCTGCCATTACATCAAGCCCAACTCTGTACCTCCCAACCACCCTCACTTTAGCTGACTAAACATTTGGCATCTTGCTGCATCAATACAATTTTCTTCATTTACAATTTAAACTCTCTTTTGTTCTCTGTCAGTCAGTGACCCTTACTGAGTTTCTATATTGTGCTAGGTGCATGGAAAAAAAGCATGAAGAAATGCCGTCTATCCTCAAAGCAGTTATCAACAACTTATTTCTCCTTGGAGACCTGAAGTAGCCCATGTAATTTTCCCAGTGAGCCAGAAACCTAAACCACAGGCAGGTGATATGGACGCAAGTGATAAAAAGCAAAGACAGAAACTAAAACTGATACAGAGTCAAGGGCTCCCAAGGATCTTTGCAATGTGTAATCTGCATGCAAGGACATGTTTTACCCATGTTCTCCTATGGCTCTTCCATCTTCCTGAACAAATGTGACTTCTGCTCCCTCAATGGTGCTTGAATAATTTGCATATATCATCTCTCATGTAAAACTTTTCAAAACCCATAAATCACGCTTACCAAGTCAACAAGAGGCAGAGAGAAGGAGGAGGAATGTACCTACCATAGAGGGATAGCAGATAAATTCCTACCTGCCCTGCCACCAAACTAATAATGCCTGGAGCAAATCAGCTCACCCCTCCAGACCACAGCCTTCTCTTTAGAAAAACAAGTCAGTTGAAGTAACCCTGTCAGTACATGCGGTACACACTGAACGTGCATGAGTCCTCTTAAATATCAGAACTCTATGAAATATGAAGCATCTTGGCTCATTTCATAGAAAAAGAAACTGAGGCACTGAGAAAAAAAAAAAAAAAAAAAAGAACAGATTTCGTCCAAGTTCTGTAACAAGCAAGGAGATGAGAATTAAAATACATGCTTTCTCTTTTGAGCACCTCCTCCATTGATCTGGAAGCTAGGCCATCCCCCGGTAGACAAGATTTACTGGTACTATTGCCCTCCTTGGTGTTCGTTTGATTCCGGTCTGGATGTGTAGAATGACTGCCGAGAGCTCATATCACACAGACTTTAGACCAGCTCAGCAAAGAGCTTACAGAAAGAAAACTATGAATCAGGACTTCATCACCCTGAGACTAAAAATTAACATCCTCCAAATGTTTTCTCAGGTATGCTAGAGAACAGCTGCATCCTGGGGAAACAGAGAAGGAAACAGCAGCATCCACTAGAAAGCAACACTGGGAGTTAAGACCTGACAATACCCAAATAAAAGCTCAGAATATGGCTTATTCTCCAGACCAAGGCCATAACGTGGTGCTCTCACCCCCATCACCAAACCAGGTCTCATGTTCTCTAGGACTTTTCCTTGGATTTAGCAGAGAGCCACTAAATCCACAGGAGTGACAGAATAGAGACCTCCCTTGGCATTCTTTCTCTGAGCAACTTGGTGGATATTGGGTCTCTTGTAACAACACTATAATGTCTTGCTGCAGTTGAGATCATGGCCTCGCACAGCCCTTGAAGCAGAGGTGCTTGTGGGTTGGGGCTTGCTATATGATGAACTACACCTCTAGCCACCTAAAGAGTAGTCTCATCTTACATCCTCTGTTAACATCTCCTCCCGCTTCCTCTGCCACAACAAATAGCAGAACCCTTGCTTCAAATGCCACCTGTAATATCCTAGTCCATGAAACAGCTGCTTCTTGCTGGGACACACGGTGCTTTCCCATCTAGCCCTGCCCCCGCCCTCCCCTCCTTCTGGCACATGCTTCTGAGCCTTCTGGATCTGTTGTCATCTGTTCCAAGAGGCCTTTCCTGTCCCTGATCAACACGAACAGCTTTTCTCAGGGTCCACAGGGAATTTCCTGTGCTTTCCTCACAATTCTGCTCTTCAATGTGGTTTCTGCACATCTGGTCTGTTTTCCTCTTCAAAGAGCTTAGAGCAGTGCCTGTCCCCAATAAATATCTGCTTGATTTTTTTTTTCAAATAGCCTTCCTCCAATCATTAGAAGAATACAGTCTGTAAATATACAAAATAAAAGAAGGGATCCTTTGACTTTTATTTTTTCACTCTCAAATTTTTCAGTTGTGGAAAAAAAAAACCTACTTTAAAATGAATTCTTGACGGACAGAGATGATGAGAAAGGTGAGAAAAGGCTTGCTGTAACAATCATGCACACAGCCTGTCTTGAGTTTCTGAGTACATACATGTCAAGCCGAGACCTGCTAATTGGACCTCCAGCACATCAAGGTCGTTGCTGCACAGCTTCTGTTTACCCCAGCTCTAGACGAATATAAGCAAAGTAGCCAACCCCAGAAGGCATCCGTTTTCTATTGGGCATTTCATCACCCTTGCCAAGATAGAGGTGCAACAAAGGCAAGAGCAGCTGGTGTGTTTTGTCACCTACCACTCCACACAGACCTCTAACTTCAGGAGAAAACCAAGAATGTTATTCAGAATTTTGACAGAGAGAGAGAGAAAGAGATGTTTAAACAATTCTGATGGAAAAGGTAAACTTTTCCTCTAGAGACATCAAAGTTGGTAAATGTGAAAATTCTCCCAGGATTTTCATGCCTCAGAATTTCTCTTACAAATAGCCTGTGTGCTAGTGTGAGGTGCTTGAAAACTGCTAGTAGTGTGGACATTGTTTTTGACAGCCAGGTGTATAGGTCTACAGGGGAGGAACTAGGGGAAATTGTGTGAGGCATTGCTTTGAAGATTAAGTCCTGGGAGCATGGGGCCTGAGGGTGCCCTGCTGCATACAGGTGAATACAGGCTATCTTTGGACTTACAAATGACCTGCCAGCAAACTTTGATTAGTGTTCACTTGATCAAAGGCAGGGGTTACTGAATGGCAAAGGGACCTCCTCCACCACAAAACACCAAGAACTTTAGCAAAGGATCACCTTCTAACAAGTGTATAGACTTTTTGTTCCCTAATTCATCTTTCTTGGCTTTTTAATGTTATATATATCATATTTTTGTTTCTGTACTGTGCAATTCAGTAAACCAGAAGCCTTAGATGTCGGGGGAACTGAATGGAGCTCAAGCACTGAGCTCTTAATAAGGATAAAGGTCACAAATATGACTGTGTTGAGAATCAATAGAGCATTATCTTTCTCACATGTTTCTTTACCCAATAGGAGCTTGTGCCTTGCAGGTTCCAAAGCTAGAAGACCCAAGGTGGGAGGGTGACACTGAAAATCACAGCTCCCTGAGAGCACCAGCGCAGGAAATGGAGGGACAATTGCAGAGACAGTTTCATTCCATAAAATGTCAAATTGCACAGAGGTAACTATAGCAGCAATAACTAGAAGATGAGAATAAGGGTGGGACTTGCCCTAGTCCACTTTCCTAAAGCAGACTTCTGGAAGGAGTACCCCATTGTCCATGGACCTTTGACAAACAAACCCAGGGGGGCCGAATTGCATACTCCTTCCCCTGAGTTCATTTTCCAAGCATTATAATCAATTTGACACTAGTTATCAATTTCTACACCTTCCTTTTGTCTCAACATATTCTAAGGCACTACATAATGATCCTAAAAGAGCTTCCTTTAGGTTGTGTATAAGAGGGCTAACGGTACATTAGCATGCCCACTATCAATCAAAAAATTGCAGGTCAGCTCCTTGAATGAGATGTTGCTGAGCACATTAAATTCTTGAACTCAGCAAAAATATGTAAACACTTTTACTCCTGAAATTATGGTTTAGGGGGTGGAGTAAATGGACAGTAAGGAGGATGATCAATTTAGAATGGTTTAAATGGAACAATAATGGATTGCTACTTTTTCGTCTTATCTGGTGTAGAAACTAAGTGCCCGTGCCATCATTTTAGTATGAAGGAGATGGTGATGAGTAAGAAATTAAAAATAACTTTCTCGGCCTCTGCTTATGTGGCAGTACTCAAGCCCCTGCGACACACACAGGCCTTGACAGGGAGCCAATAGGTATTTACCAACTGATAGCACTGGAACAGGGTGAAGAACAAATCGTTCTCCTTTCATTTGGACATGGGAGACTTCACTTTCCATCTAAGCTTATGCAACTCTGGGCACTGGTTTCCATAGATTCCAAAGTTTATTATTAACCTCCCATGTAGTACTCCTGGGTGACTCTCCATGACGCTATTCTCCACACCAAATAGAATACACATTCCTCTATACTCTAGAGTATATAGTTTCTATAAGATGATATCAAGAAAGCCCTGCACTGAGGACTAATCACATCCTCTATTTTTTACTCCATATTGGCTGGCCCCCACAAATTTTGGTCTAACCAGGGAAAAATAATGACTGGTCTTTTTTTAGAGAAAGTTTGCTGGCCCTCTTTTTGAGATTAAAAAAATAAAAAACAAAACTTAAGCCCCCTTCCTTTATAACTTGAAGTACTCTTGGGTATGAAATTTGAACACATAAATCCATAAATTTAGTACATGATGTTATGGGTGATTCTGTGGGAGCATATAGTCTATGTGTAATCAACTTTTCTCTTTGAAGAGTAAATGAAGAATTTAGTACAGCTAGTTCCTCCACAACATGCATGACCATCTCAAACTATAAATTCTAGTTCAGAAATAGATATAGAATAGACTTTTCAAACAGGTGTATACAGCATATACTCAATATTGACAATGTGAAATGCCCTTCTAACTATGACTAAAATACTGTCATCAAGTATGACATTAGTTAGCTGCATCAGTGACCTGAGACTAGGAACACAACAATTAGCAGTTTTGAGTTTTCTTTTCTTCTACAATTATATTTTGGTATCTAAGCTCTGGAAAATGTCAATATGCTAGTTAACTATACTAATCTGCACTAAATATATATTTTTAAATATTAAAGTTATTAATGTAAGTTTTTCAAAATACTATGTACTACTGAGATATGAAAGACATAGTCCCTGCTCTCAGAAAATTTAAAATCTAATGGGGACACTACTAAGTTTTGCAAACAGCTTATAAATGTTTATAGATTTTTAAATTTCATATAATGAATATACAAAAGGAAATGAGATTTTGCTTAATTTAAGCAATTGTGTAAGTATTATTTCCCCAACAGTGAGGAAAACCCAAATGCACCCTAAAACCTTCCTCCAACTTTCCTAGGTTTCATGGAGACTGAAATTCTACTATATTCTACAAATTCACTTCTTTTGCTTACTCAGCACCCCACTGCCCTCCAGTGTCAGTGAGCATATTTAATTATAGGCATGTAAAGTAGTACAATCATTTAAATACATTATGACAGTAGGTTACTTTTTAATGGAAATCTGAATTAGGAATTAGCCATAAATGAGTTAATATGTTGTTATATTATCTATTAAATCATTTCCCCTGTTTAAAACAAACAAACAAACAACAAAAAACAAACAAACAAAACAGGATCCCAGTCCCATAAACTCTCTGGGAATTGATGTGAGGGTCACACTGCAGGGCATAATGTCCAGATGGGTCAGAAAATCACAGACACCAAGCCTGATCTCTCACAGCTGTAGAAACTGGGTAGATTAATGCAATTGATGGTACCAGAAAAACAGGAGGGTGAAAGTGGGGAAAGGTGCTCTCCTTATTCACCTCCACTCCTAAAATCAATCAATCAATAGTCTTACAGAAATACATGACAGTGATAAAGGAAAAGAGAAAAAAGAGAAAGAGATTTCCCATAAATTCTGTGTTATTGATGACTAACCACACAGAGACTAATAATGGTCACAACAGAAACAAGCCTTTATAAACTGTGCATTAAAGCTCTGTTTGGTTCTAATGCAAAAATAAATAAATAAATAAATAGATAAAGAAAGAAAGAAAGAAAGAAAGAAAGAAAGAAAGAAAGAAAGAAAGAAAGAGATAGATGCCCTTTGTCAACTCAATACTTTTATCTCTTGGTCACAGGAAGAGCCACATGAGTTTGCTAAGCTCAAAACAAAGTGCAAGGTATTGGAATTATAACAGACTTGTGGAGAATTCAAATGCATTATTATTCACTAATAGACTCCAAGTCTATTAGTAAAGTAGACTTTACTAAAGCTATTGCCACTAACACAACAGCTATAAATATGACTTGATTGAATAACTGTTACTTCATTCCTCTATCCACAGCTAATGAGTCTGCTCAGGATCCAACAGCACATCTTATTTACTTTCTAATTTATTTGTTCTACAATATTTTTGTATACCGATGTGATATCAATAATAGCATATAAGTAACAAGTAACTTCTTTTTTTGCATATGTTTGGTTCTGTGAAATTTTAACACATGTAGCAAGTCTTGTAAGCACAACAAAATCAAATCACAGAGTTAAGCCTCCAAAAATTATGTTTACAGTCAAATTTTATCCCTAATACCTGGAAGCTTTTCTCCATTTCTGTAATGCTTCCTGTTTCAGGGTGTTCTATGCAATCAAACCATATGTAAAATGAAATCACAAGAATATATATTTCTAGAAGATTTCATCTGTCTTTAAAAAGACATATTGCTCATATACATATCTTGTTTACTTTTCATAATCTTAATTTTATTTTTGTAAATATGTTTTAAATTCACTTATAGACAGACTGGGGATAAATTTGCCAAAGTGTCCACTGACTGGTGCCCCATTTTCTGATGAAAACAGAACTCTATGCATATTTTGTGATTCAGTGACACATTGGGCTGGATTCTGTCACAAAGCCACTGCTTCTACAGTATTTGAAGTGAGCTTCTGTAGCAAGGAGCTCTGGTTTGAGAGAAAATTGCCATAGGGAAAAAGGAAGCAACACTTTGCAAGTACTGCATCCACCCTGCCCTCCCCGTGGCTTCTAGCAACAGAGTTAAACAAAGAAATCTGCTGGGCAAGCAGAAGATAAAGAGTTAATTGCTTCTAACAAGGCCATAAATTAACCTGTTTTTTAGAGACCTGAAGGAAGATGTGTTCCTCAGGACTAATGAACACACACATCTAAAAATACCTCCTTGTTTAATTAACAGCACACCACACAGCCGCTTTAATTAAAACTGCTAGCCAGATCTAGGATTATTGGTTCTACATCTTTCACAGGCACTTAATAAGTCCAATGAAATCATTTGAATATTACTGGGAAATAACAGCAGTAACTGTGCAGAAGGATGTCTGAGGGAGAAATTAACCCCATGCTAAGCAAGGAAGCTGCCATGTCATAGAAGATAAGCTGTGTACAAGGTCAGAGAGATGGAGGCATCCGAGGCAGAACTAGTTCCAGACAGTTTCCACGAAGGCTTGAAGTCACAGCAAGAACAGTTTTTCGCTGCCTTCTAGAGCTGAGCCTAGCCCTACTTAGGAAAGGCCAGGCATCTGTTCAACAAGGAGGAGTTTAGTTGAGTATACCACACTAAACAACAACAGCCCATGTTTATTGATTGCCTTTTTTGTGTGTGCCAGGAATAGCTAACCTTTATAATCTCATGTTATACAACATACCATCTTACCTATGATAAAACTGAAGCTTTAAAAAGTAAAGTTATTTGTCCAGGATCTTCAAGCAAGGGAGGAGCCAGGAGATAAATGTAGGCAGAGTTGGGAAATGGATTGTCTGCTTAAAATGCTCACTAAATTTCCATATTAAGTCTTGATAGGCTGCGGAAGGAAACTAACATGCATAGCACTTTAACAGTGGCACGCTTTATAATATCGACATTAGCCCTTTTCGTGCATCCAGTCATTTTTATTCCATTTAAAACGAAAAAGGCCAAACTTAAATACAGGTTTCTATACTGCTAAATATGGATAAAAAACAGCCTCAAGTCTAAACTGTAAGGTAGTACCTTTCCAACGAACTTGAAGATTTTCCACGATTTGGCCTGGGCGAGGAGGGTGTTCCTGCACGTTTATGATTACCGTAGGAAGGTCATGTACTACATTACAGTCCAGTTACTACATTTCAGAATTCAAATGTTTTAATTTATAAAATTAAATGAAGGCTTTAAGGACAGACAGGAACTGAGGTGTCACACAACCTTGTTACTCAACTGGAAACCTCTGTCAGGAAACGTGGCACCATGATGTGAAACTCACTGGTTTTTAAAACTAAGTTTATTACTTAACACAATGCTAACTAAAGAAAACATTTCTGCTCTAGACTGCAGATTAGAAATCTACCCACTCCAGGTAAAAGACATCCAAAAGGAAATTTTGATTAGTTTCAAATGAGTAGTCTGGGTAGGCCAAGGAGCGGGGTCTGCAAGTGAAGGTGAGGACATTACATTCAGAGCCTATAGCTGTGACAGAAACTGTGGAAGAAACAGGCAAGAAGACAATGGAAAGAGGCCTGCTTTCATCACATTATGCATATTGTTTATAATGGCTAGGAGGAAGTTAGAGAAACAAGTTTCTCTTCTACTTCAGGAAGTCAAAACCTGAAATATTTGTGTACATGTTCAGTATTGTGGAGCACGGAATATGGTTAAGCATTTCATATCTGTGACTCCCAAGTATGCACTGACAATAACCAACCTGGACGTTTCAGATATTGATGTGCCTGGCTTTGTGCTGTTGTCTGCAAGAATATTATTTATTGCATCTTGCCAGTAGGCAAGTAGGCACACTTCCTCAATCTACAGATAAGAAAACTGAAGGTTAGAGAAATTAAGTATCTGTCTAAAGTCACAGGATTGTTTGAAATCAGGAGCTGAGTTCCTAGCTAGGGTTGATTGGTGTTTCTCTTGCTGGTCTTGAACCTTGGGACCTTAAGAATAAAAAGGCAAAGTCTTAATGGAATGCTGTGACTACTCAACAGCCCAGGAGTTCAAAGTCTAGGAGAGAGCTAAGAAGGCTCCTGTGCTCCTTCTTTCTGACACAGCTTCCTCCTAGGGCAGAGTGGGGGTTGGAGAGAGCAGGGCTTGCATAGTGCAGAGTTCTCTCTGCCTTCTACTATTAAGCCCAGGCTGGTCAGACTGGCCAAACCACTCATGTTCTCTAAGGCTCCCAGAGAGTCTGTACTTCATCTGGTCTAGGGAAGTAATACTAAAGCATTGTCAAAGAAAACAGAATCCAGGAGCTCCTCATGCCCATCCCAGGTTAGCTTTTAAAGATGCTTTCTTTTTTAAGGTTTACATGTTATTTTATGTGTATGCACTTGTGTGTGTGTGAGTTGATATAAACGACGTGTATACAGGGAGCTGCTTCTCTTCATCTCCAGAAAACACTGCATAAATGCCAGCTTTCTAAATTCTTTCTTTATTCCAGTGTCACTCCTTAGCACAAGAGCAGACCACTGCTGTGCCTGATGCTTGGCCTCTCTACAGACCCTGTTGTAGTCTAAGAATTCTAACCTAGTGAGTTACTATTCTTGAAGATATGAACTTCATTTTCTCCTTTTAACCAGAGGATTGGTAGACAGTGTCATAGAAGATATAAAATGCCATGGCCTGCAACACCTGGCCTAAAGATGGAGGCTAATGACAAACACTTATCTGTGGACACAGCTTTATCAATTCCTTTTTAATAATTTTGTTAATGCCCCAAATACCAGTAAATTAATCATTTAGTCACCTATTTGTGAAGAATGGAAACTGAATTTTATGCCAAATCTCTCAACCTCAACAATTAAAGACTTTAGTGGTAATCCTTCACAACAACAAAACTGAGCAGTACCGAGATAGAAACCATGCTTGTTGATGGAGATTGTCTGACACACCTCACCACTTAAGGGTAGACTACTGTACAAGATATCATTTTAAGTGGAATCTATTAGAATTACATCAACTGCTATGAGGCAGTCTATCTAGCTCGGCCTCAAGAGCACCTCTTTTGAGACAACCCCTCCTCCACTCATAGCTGTGCACCTCTTTTGAGACACCCTGTCCTCCACTCTTAGCTGTGCACCTCTTTTGAGACACCCCCTCTTTCACTCATGGCTGTGCACCTCTTTTGAGACACCCCCTGCTCCACTCATAGCTGAAACACATAGTTATGATTCTGACTTTAGGGAACCATCTTCCTTGATTCACATGTTTCCAAACTCTGAATCATGGCTTAGTCAACAGCAGCAACAGTTTCTGAGAGCCTTCATAGTGCTGAAATTGTAAAGGTTTTTCTAAAGCTTGGACCTCCTCTAAGCCACTCTCTTGATGCCTATGCATGCCAGAAGCAGCTTGGCATCTACCCCTTCACCTATGCATTCATACCTAAAAGAGGATCTGACAGCAAAGCTAACTCACATACCAAATGAGCTCATGTTTCCATCCGTACCTACTTCTTCCTTATCTTGGACGTCCCCAGCTCTAGCCATGCACCATCCTAATCTGTAAACCTGATAGTTGTCTCCAGTTTTCCAGCTCCTTCATTTTACATAGACCCACTGGAGTCCCAGATGTTGGCCAGAAAGATAACACCTATGATGGTGGCCTGCCTCCCTGGTCCTAAAAGAGGAGGTGGGCATAATCCTCCCCTTCATCCAGCAAGAAGTTTGAATACATGACAAATATGTCTACTACCAGACAATAGAATCAAGACAAGACTACAACGTATAAAAATAGAAATAGCTGAGCTGTCCTGTTGGCAGTATGAGGCATTTGCAAAATGTAAAATTAGAAAAGAGAATAACTATTTAGTTCCTATGCACAAATAACTTCTGGCTGTGTATGAAGCTACCAATGCGCAAGTAATACCTGGGAGGCAAATGGCAAAAAAAAAAAAAAAAAAAAAAAAAGAAAAGAAGAGAAAAAAAAGAATGATGTCTGGTAGGAAGATGCCTGGAATACACTTAATTTTACATAAAAAATGTATATTTTCCAAAAATTTGACCTAAAGTGTTAAGTCAGCTCTTCCATTGTTCTTTCTCATCAGTTAGGCCTTCTGGCACCAGCACATGGCCAGGCGAACAGCCAGCACCATCATGTTCTCTAATGGTTAGGAAAATCCAAACAGACTAGTGTTTTCTATTATTATTATTATTATTATTATTATTATTATTATTATTATTATTATTATTATATTGTAGGGAGAACTTTTAAGCAGATTTAAAAATCTCCATAATGAAAAATAATAAATTGTCATAAAAGTATACTCATTTATAAGGAAGAAACAGTCAAGTGCTACTTGACTTGGGGTTTGTCACTATATTAAGATTTTAGAACCAGAGTTTTAATATGTAAGAAATTTTATATAAAATTGTTCAAGATAAGGAGCCTTCAGCATGACTCCAGTGTTAAAACTGTAGACTTTCCAAAGCTACCAAAGTGTATTTGGAGTTAGAATGAGATTAGAAATAATTATTAGGAATATTCCCTTACTTACTCTTCTCCTTCACTGTGGAAATGCATCTACCACTGTGGCAGGATTGCTGTTAATAATGACAATAGCAATGGACTATTAAATGAACACTTATGAGACACCAGCTGCTCTATGCAGCTCTTTATCACACTTGATAATCACACTACCACTGAGACTTTCAGTGTTCCTAACCCTGATTCACAGTCTGGAAGACAATTATTGATCAGTAGATTTCAAAACATAAGGCTAATCAAATAAGAACCCCAGCACAAGAATTTCAGAGGAAGGACTTGTTTCTCCATCCAAATAGAGTAACAAATTTTAAGACGATATCTCTGGGTAAACAAAAGTTTGCATCCACATATTTTCCTGAGAAATGTCAATTGCATCATTTGGCGACATAATGAGCATTTGAATTGCTATTCATTATTATATGTTCCAGAATACAGAGAAATAAGTTTGACTGATTATTTTCCTTTTTTATTAGATATTTTCTTTATTTACATTTCAAATGTTATCGCATTTCCTAGTTTCCCCTCCTCCCTCCCCCATCCCCAACCCACCCACTCTCACTTCCTGGCCCTGGCATTCCCCTATACTGAGGTATAGAACCTTCACAGGACCAAGGGCCTCTCCTCTCATTGATGACCTACTAGGCCATACTCTGCTACATATGCAGCTAGAGTCATGAGTCCTTCCATGTGTTTTCTTTGATTGATGACTTAGCCCCAGGAAACTCTGGGGGTACTGGTTAGTTCATATTGTTGTTCCTCCTATGGGGCTCGAAATCCCTTCAACTCCTTGGGTACTTTCTCTAGCTCTGTCATTGGGGAACCCTATGCTCTATACAATGGAAGACTGTGAGCATCTACTTTTTTGCATTTCTTTGATGATTAAGGATGTTAAACATTTTTTTAGGTGCTTCTCAGACATTCAATATTGCTCAATTGAGAATTCTTTGTTTAGCTCTGAACCCCATTTTTAATAGGGTGATTTGGTTTTCTGGAGTTCAAATTCTTGAGGTTTTTTGTTTGTTTGTTTGTTTTGTTTTTGTTTTTGTTTTTTGTTTTTGTTTTTCGAGACAGGGTTTCTCTGTATAGCCCTGGCTGTCCTGGAACTCACTTTGTAGACTAGGCTGGCCTCTCACTCAGAAATCTGCCTGCCTCTGCCTCCCGAGTGCTGGGATTAAAGGCGTGCACCACCATGCCCAGATCCTTGAGTTCTTAATATATTGGATATTAGCCCTGTATCAGATTTAAGATTGGTAAAGCTATTTTCCCAATCTGCTGTTTGACATTTTGTCTTATTGACAGTGTCCTTTGCCTTGCAGAAGCTTTCCATTTTTATGAGGACCCATTTGTCGTTTCTTGATCTTTCAGCACAAGCCATTGCTGCTCTGTTCAGGAATTTTTCCCTGTGCCCATATGTTTGAGGCTCTTCCCCACTTTCTCCTCTATAAGTTTTAGTGCCTCTGGTTATATGTGGAGTTCCTTGATCCACTTAGAGCTTTGTACAAGGAGATAAAAATGGATCAATTGGCATTCTTCTACATGATAACTGCCAGTTAAGCCAGCATCATTTGTTGATAATGCTGTCTTTTTCCACTGGATGGTTTTAGCTCCTTTGTCAAAGATCAAGTTACCATAGGTGTGTGGATTCATTTCTGGGTCTTCAATTCTATTTCATTGACCTACCTGTCTGTCACTGTACCAGTACCATGCAACTTTTATCACAATTGCTCTGTGGTACAGCTTGAGATCAGGCATGGTGATTTCACCAGAGGTTCTTTTATTGTTGAGATAGTTTTTGCTATCCTAGGTTCTTTGTTATTCCAGATGAATTTGCAAATTGCCGTTCTAACTCAGTAAAGAATAGAGTTGGAATTTTGATGGGGATTGCATTGAATCTGGAGATTGCTTTCAGCAAGATAACCATTTTTATTATATTATTCCTGCCAATCCATGAGCATGGGAGATCTTTCTATCGTCTGAGATCTTCTTCAATTTCCTACTTCAGAGAATTGAAGTTCTTATCATATAGATTTTTCACTTCCTTTTTAGAGTCACAACAATGTATTTCTTTGAGTTAATTTTATATCCAGCTACTGCATTGAAGTTGTTTGTCAGGATTAGGAGTTCCCTGTTAGAATTTTGGGGGTTACTTAAGTATAGTATCATAACATCTGAAAATAATGATATTTTGACTTCTTCCTTTCCAATTTGTATCACCTTTTGTTGTCAAATTGCTCTGGCTAGGACTTCAAGTACTATATTGAACAGGTAGGCAAAGAGTGAGCAGCCTTTTTCTAGTCCCTGATATTAGTGGAATTGCTTCAAGTTTCTCTCCATTTAGTTTGATGTTTGTTATTTGTTTGCTGTATATTGCTTTTATTGTGTTTAGGTATGGGCCTTGAATTCCTTATCTTCCCAAGATGTTTACAGTTAATGGGTGTTGGAGTTTATCAAATGCTCCCTCGGCATGTAATGAGATGATCATGTGGTTTTTGTCTTTGAGTTTGATTATATAGTGGATTTCACGGAAGGATTTCTGTACATTGAACAATCCCTACATCCCTGGGATGAAACCTACTTGATCATGATGGATGATCATTTGATATGTTCTTGGATTATGTTTGCAAGAATTTTATTGAGTATTTTTGCATCAATATTCATAAGAGAAATTGGTCTGGTGTGCTCTTTCTTTGTTGGGTCTTTGTATGGTTAGGTTTCAGAGTAATTGTGGCTTCATAGAATGAATTGGGTAGAGTGCCTTCTGTTTCTATTTTGAGGAATAGTTTGAGTAGTATTAGAATTAGGTCCTCTTTGAAGGTCTGATAAAACTCTGCACTAAACCCTTCTGGTCCTGGGCTTTTATTGATTGGGAGACTATTAATGACTATTCTATTTCTTCAGGGTATATGGGACTATTTAGATTGTTAATCTGACCTGATTTGACTTTGGTACCTGGTATCAGTATAGGAAATTGTCCATTTCATCCAGGTTTCCAGTTTTGTTAACTATAGGCTTTTGTAGGATCTGATTTTTTTTTTATTTCCTCAGATTCTGTTGTTATGTCTCCCTTTTTATTTCTGATTTTGTTAATTAGGATACTGTCACTGTGCCCTCTGGTTAGTCTGGCTAAGAGTTTATCCATCATGTTGATTTTCTCAAAGACCCAGCTCCTGGTTTGGTTATTCTTTGTATAGTTCTGTTTCCTCTTGGTTGATTTCAGCTCTGAGTTTGAATATTTCCTGCTGTCTACTCCTCTTGGGTGACTTTGCTTCCTTTTGTTCTAGAGTTTTTGGGTATGCTGTCAAGCTGCTAGTGTATGTTCTCTCTAGTTTCTCTTTGGAAGTACTCAGAGCTATGAATTTTCCTCCTAGGACTGCTTTCACTGTGTCCCTTAAGTTTTGATATGTTGTGTTTTCATTTTCATTAAACTTTACAAAGTCTTTAATTTCTTTCTTTATTTCTTCCTTGAACAAGTTATTATTGAGTAGTGTTGTTCAGCTTCCACATGTATGTGGGCTTTCTATTATTTATGTTGTTATTGAAGATCAGCCTTAGTCAGTGATGATCTGTTAAGATGCATGGGATAATTTCAATATTTTTGTATCTGTTGAGGCGTGTTTTGTGACCAATTATATGGTCAGTTTTGGAGAAGGTACCATGAGGTGCTGAGAAGAAGGTATATCCTTTTGTTTTAGGATAAAATGTTCTGTAAATATCTAGCAAATTCATTTGTTTCATAACGTCCATTCATTTCCCTGTGACTCTGTTTAGTTTCTGTTTCCAGGATCTGTTCATTGATGAGAGTGGGGTGTTGAAGTCTCCCACTATTATTGTGTGTGGTACAATGTGTGCTTTGAGCTTTATTAACATTTCTTTAATGAATGTGGATGCCCTTGCATTGGGGGCATAGATATTTAGAATTGAGAGTTCAACTTGGTAGATTTTTACCTTTGATGAGTATGAAGTGCTCTTCCTTGTCTTTTTTTGATAACTTTGGGTTGGAAGTCAATTTTATTCGATATTAGAATGGCTACTCCAACTTGTTTCTTGGGACCATTTGCTTGGAAAATCATTTTCCAGCCTTTTACTCTGAGGTAGTGTCTGTGTTTGTCACTTAGGTGGGTTTCCTGCATGCAACAAAATGCTGAGTCCTGTTTACATAACCAGTCTGTTAGTCTATGTCTTTTTATTGGGGAATTGAGTCCATTGATATTAAGAGATATTAAGAAAAAGTCATTGTTGCTTCCTGTTATTTTTGTTGTTAGAGTTGGAATTCTGTTCATGTGGCTATCTTCTTAAGTTTGTTGAAAGATTACTTCCTTGCTTTTTCTAGAGCATAGTTTTTCTCCTTGTGTTGTAGTTTTCCCTTATTATCCTTTGAAGGGCTAGGCATGTGGAAAGATATTGTGTAAGTTTGGTTTTGTCATGGAATACCTTGGTTTCTCCATGGTAATTGATAGTCTTGTTTGGTATAGTAGCCTGGGCTGGCATTTGTGCTTTCTTAGGGTCTGTATGACATCTGCCCAGTATCTTCTGGTTTTCATATTCTCTTGGGGGAAGTCAAGTGTAATTCTGATAGGTCTGACTTTATATGTTACTTGACCTTTTTCCCTTACTGCTTCTAATAATCTTTCTTTGTTTTGTGCATTTGGTGTTTTGATTACTATGTGACAGGAGGAAATTCTTTTCTAGTCCAAACTATTTGGAGTTCTGTAGGCTTCTTGTATGTTCATGAACATCTCTTTCTTTCGGTTGTAGAAATTTTCTTCTATAATTTTGTTGAAGATATTTACTGGCCCTTTTATTTGGAAATCTTCCTTCTTGTCTATGCCTATTATCCTTAGGTTTGGTCCTCTCATTGTGTGCTGGAATTCCTGGATGTTTTGAGTTAGTATCTTTTTGCATTTCACATTTTTTTGATTGTTGTGTCAATGTTCTCTATGGTATCTTCTGCACCTGAGATTCTTTCTTCTATCTCTTTCATTCTGTTGGTGATGCTTGCTTCTATAGCTCCTTACTTCTTTCCTAGGTTTTCTATCTCCAGAGTTGTCTCCCTTTGTGATTTCTTTATTGTTTCTACTTCCATTTTTAGATCCTGAGTGGTTTTGTTCAATTCTTTCACATGTTTGGATGTGTTTTCCTCTAATTCTTTAAGGTATTTTTGTGTTTCCTCTTTAAGGGTTTTTACCTGTTTACCTGTGTTCTCCTGTATTTCTTTAAGGGAGTTATGTCCTTCACAAAGTCCTCCATCATCATCATCATGATAAATGACTTAAGATCCATATCTTGCTTTTACAGTGTGATGGTGTATCCATGACTTGCAATGGTGGGAGAGTTGGATTCTGATGATGCCAAGTAACCTTGGTTTCTGTTGCTTCTGTTCTTCTTATACTTGCTTCCTGCCATCTGATTATTTCAAGTGCTCCCTGCCCTCAATATATCTGATTGTAATCTATTCTTCCTGTAATCCCAGTTGAGTCAGAACTTCTCAGAGTCCAGCTTTCCTTGTAATCCTGTGGTTCTGGGATCCTGTGATGCTGAGATTCTGGGTGTGTCAGCGTTCTTGGCAGTCAAGCTTCCTCTGAGACTCTGAGATCCTGGTGTGACCAAGCTCCTGGGATCCTGGGATCCTGGATCCTAAGTTCCTGGGCATATTAGAGTGTCTGAAAGTGATACCTCTTATGGGGACCTTGGGGCTGTCCACTGAGTTCAAAACCAATGTAGACCAGTGCCAATTGGAAGAAACAGGAGCCACTGGTTGGGCGGGGTTCCTGTTTCCCAGCTCCTGCTGGTCCCAGGCACTCCTCGTTCTCTTAGAACAGATGTCATGTTCCACTCATCACTGATCCTAAGATCCAGGGCATGCTAAGGAACCTGGGAGGTGAATAGTCCTCTGGGGACCATGGGACTGTCTGCTGAGTTCACACCCAAGATGGCAGTGGAACTGGGAGGGACCACTTGACTAATGTTTTAAGGTTTTTAGCATCACACATTACATCTACTACTTTGTGAATTTCTTTATATTTTGCATATAGAGATGGTTAATTCCTTTCATATTTCAAGAAAATATAGATAAATACTATGTCTGGTACTTAGAAGTAGGATCTAATTCTCCAAAGGGAGTAAGAGTTAGCTTGGGATTGTGGGAAACATATTTCTTGTAATAAATATATATTAAAACTGAGGTTTTGGTAGCAGCTTAGAAGATACTATTACAGTTCCAAGTGTCTTTTAGAAATTTTAAATTCAGGACATCAAGTGTGACTCCTCACGTGTGACAGCCCAGTGTTCTTGCTTTGTATAATATGGAATCGTCAACTCTTCTTGTTTCTACCCACGTCAGCAGTAGGAAACAAGGAGAATGAGCCCTATATTCACAGCAAAGAAGTGGGAAATTGCATGGTGGAAAAAGCACAGTTTTATTGATTAGTAATCTGTAAATATGGCTTACACTATTATCATAAGCCTATAATTCAGCCAATGAAGTCACTAATACTGGATACCCTTGAGAGTTGGCATTTGTGGCAATGATTTCAAAATTCTGTGATTTTATTAATGGCATCAGCAAATACTCAAAAATGTTCACCAGTATCTACTCAGTCTGAATCCTTGGAATTGATCTTTCCATTTTAAAAAGTGTCTCTAAACCCCAAATACGAGGTGAGCCATACACTGTTGATCAATAGATTTTCCAAGTGCAATAATTGTTTCTCTCTGGGAGATCCCCATTAGTCCCAGAAGGAAGAGTCCTTTGATTGACCTCAAAGAACATGGCAGATGTGAATAAGCTGTGTGTGCTGCTGACCTTATCAGACAAAAGGCAGGCCTTGAAAAATCACAGAACACCCTGGGCATGTGCATAACAGCTATGGGAACTAAACAGCTGATCAAGAATGTGTCCTAAATCAGCCAAATAACAAGTTGCAGATCATGAGAGGGAAAAGAGGAAAACAGGCCTTTTAACTAACAATCTCTGCATACTTAAAACATTCTAGAGAATAAAACAAAAAAAGAATTAAGTGTGTTTTTAGCACCTGAGAATTTTTGACACATCAAAAAAAAAATTCTACATAAAACCCTAAGGACCTAATTGCTTAAGCTTCTGGATATAGAGTTCACTTTTGATATCATATTTCTTGCTCTCCATATTAGTTCTGTAGCCAAGAAGATGACTGAAGTGGTCAGAGAATGAGTACATAGATAGTTCCAACCCACTGATAGCTCCAATCCATTTTAACCTGAGGTGGGGGGAGAGCAAAGAGAAAGTTTATATACTCTGAAATGAGTGAAGTTTTTAGTTCCACCAAAAAACTCTTCCAAGGATCAATTAGGTATCAGGGACAACTCTTTGTCTCCCACTATTAGCCAGAGCAATACATCTTTAGTACTGAAAAATTCCAGGCCACTGCACTAGCCATTTCTAAGAAAGCAGCATATGTTCTTAAGTGAAGCACAATAATTTTCATCAAAAGACAATGCTTTGACTTGCTTGGCTTTTAATTTCTAATTATTCTGTATGTTAGCATACAGAGTACTGAGTTTCATCAGTGTCTTCATATAAATGTGTCATTACAGTTTCTTCTCAATGATTCCCAGCTACTGTCTCCCTCTCCTGTCCCCTCTTCTTTATCCCTCTAGTTTCCTTGCTTCTCGAGCCAATAAGCTAACTTTCATGAGGCACATTTTTGCAAACTCAAGTTTAAATAATTTCTATTTGTAGTGAAACTAGAACAATATTTAACAGATGAAACAGGTTTGATGACTGAAAAGCAAGCCCTGGCTTAGATGCTAGGCAGGACCTCAGAAGACAAGAAAACTCAAAGGAACCATCTTTCCCGGAATTGGCATGGCCTCAGGGAAATATTTCCTAAAAGATTGTTTGTAATTCACCCTGAGAGATAACATGTTGCCTCACCTGCAAAAGGGGCAACATTTACTTCATTAATTAGACATATCTGATTTCCTAATAAATTTCTTTATCAGATTGAAAAAAAATGTTTCTTTCATGACAATTTCAACTCATACTTAAAGAAACTTGAGAAAGGGATAACGAAACCTCTTTTAAGGTTTTAGCTGTAATTCTGCTCTCTGGATGCAAAGGCAAGGCACTGGTATTCTATGTACAGAGGATGAGAGAAGGTCACTGTCTCCAGTAATGATTCTGCAGAAAACCTCTAGAGATACTATATGCTGCATGGAGATAGAGGACCCTGTGAGCAAAACATCACTTCGGTTTTAAGTAGATAAAATAGAAGCAAGAATGATCTAGGGTGGGTCATCACAGTCATTAAGTAGCACCAAGGAACATTCTGAAGATGCAAAGGGGAGAGGTCTGCTTTGCTAGTGGAAGCAGAGCTCTAATGCCATAGTTAGCCCCTACTCTCCTTACTTCCAGCCTTCTTATAAAGAGTCTGTTATGTAAGCTTCTGCCCCTTTTTCCCCCATCAGTCTACCTCCTTTGCTAGGAAGATTCTATTGCCTCATTATTGAATAGAGAGCTAACCCAAGCAGAACAGTCCCTCCATTCACACTGTCTCCACTGCATTTTCTTAGCCATTTATCCATGCAATATTGATTTAAAAGGGCACTCTGTACACAATGATGCTAGGTCTGGACAAAATCAACACCATACAGGAGTCACTGCTGGAACTCAGAATGCAACAGAGTGGATGCAGAATAGAGGCAGTGAGCAGAGAAGAGCAAAATAATTGCAATGGGTGAAAAAACACAGAAAATCTGCAGGGCATTAGTTTATACTATGATAAAAATGGCCTAAGCAACAAGAGAGCCACGATCTATCAGGGCCACACCACCATGTTCATATATTGGCTCTGCCATCACAATTGTCTCGGTGGAAATTGTGTGACTTCCTTATGATATAATTTCCTCTGCTACAAAGTGGAAATGACATATGCTATATGCTGCCTTGCAGTATTGTTTAAGGGTTAAATGAATTGTGATTTTATTAGGTACATGAGACACTAACATTGATACAAAGCTCTTCTACAACTCTTGATACGATCATATAATCTTTAATATCCTTCCCAGGCAGCCAGTACACATTTCTTTTTGCATTTCCTCTAGAGACTTAAAAAATACAAAAATATTATTGATTAACAGAGCCAGATCCTGTTTCCTTGTCCCATGAATGGGGCTGCTCATGACAGCATAGTAATCTTCTCAGTGTATTACTATATAAAAGAAAAACAATCAATGTCTGTCTTACACCATTCTCCAAGAAAATCTTACCTCCTAGTAAATATAAGGTCCGATGCGTAGGCTGCAGCACTGAACAGCCAACACTGTGTCATAAACGTGTGAAAGGTCAGATGTAGCCATAATAGTGCTGAGAGATAAACTGTCAAATAAACACAGCCTTGGTAATTCCCAAGTTAAAAAAATAAAACACACACACACACACACACACACACACACACACACACATACATACAACTTCAATATGTAATTGAACACACATAGGGATGTAAGGTCAGGGATAACTCCAACTTTAAGTAGTGAAACCATACCTCAGTCATTTTATCCCCAATACAAGATCTTGTGGTACAGCAGGTACTGGAGTCATAAATGGAAAATGTACACTAATAATACTAGAAAAATAACCCTCCATATGAGACAAAAATTGCTTTGGATTGAAGAAATAAATAGAAGAATAAAGTTTTCAAAAGTTAAGGTAAGAACATTTTTTCTCTTGTCATAAATCAGTACTGAGTTTAAATTTTGGATCGTACTTACTATTTCTTGCTTTATACTGATACAAACCTCAGGTTTCAAAGCTTACTAACTCGTTCTTAAGTGTTTACATAGCAAAGGTGCTTTAGAGGGAGCATGTTACATTTACAGACTGTTATGTATTGCAGCTGTCTTTAAAAGGAATTTAAACTGTGCCTTGAAAAGGTGACTTCCCTTCTGAAGTATCATTCAGAACTTTACTCAATTAAATGAAGGAACTTCCAGCTCTATAGATGGAGCTCCGATTCCTGGGAAACCCATTTTATCACTTAAGTCACATTTCTCATCGATTATGTATTATCTGCCTATATTAAGAAGCTACTGTGAGCAGTTAATGTTTATGAAACAATCAATAAAATCTAAGTGCAATAAGAATTAACTCAAACAAGTAAGTAGACGGGAATTGAGAAAAACCTGAGACCATGTGAACTTCAGAACAGCAGCTTCTATGAGAACTATTTTCTGCTCAAAAGATCTGTCTTTTTAATGCCATCAAACTTAATCAATGGTGTGTCTTATATATTGAGCGATTCAGCAACTTGACAATAAATCTAAGAATTTAGAAATCAATTCATTGATTCAGTTTTTAATTGGACTGTATATGGTTATTTTTAAGTGATTAAACTGTCCAATAATAGAAGTAAAGAGAAAGTTAATACAGACAGGAATAGCTGCCTCTACATTATAACCCTGCTTCTATTTCATCCCAATAACACTCAGGAACTTTCCATATGTTAGGCCCACTGAGTGGTATAGACATAAGGCATGTGTAATGAGAAAATGTGAGACAGAGGCATAGGAAGAGTAGGATCATGTATGCATGTGTGCACATATATACTTTGCAATGCCCTTCTCAGATACCTACAAGTACAGTAGAGTCTAGGCAAACAGGAGGAAATATAGATTTTCTTTATTTCTCTATTTAAGGAGGAGATTTAAAGGAGACTGTTGTTACATCTCAGGTCTGCATCTAAGTGGAGAGTTGTACTGCTCACAAAGTTCAACACTGAAATCACATTATGTCCGAGCTAGATAACATCTGTGACTGTCTTTGAGTTTTGTTATATAGTGGATTACATTGATGGATTTCCAAATATTAAACCATCCCTGCATCCCTGGGATGAAGCCTACTTGATCATGATGGATGATCGTTTTGATGTGTTCTTGGGTTCGGTTTTTGAGAATTTTATTGAGTATTTTTGCATCAATATTCATAAATAAAATTGGTCTAGTGTGCTCTTTCTTTGTTGGATCGTGTGGGTTAGCCATCAGAGCAATTATGGCTTCATAGAATGAACTCTGTTTCTATTTTGTAAAATAGTTTGAGGAGAGTTGGAATTAGGTCTCCTTTGAAGGTCTGATAGAACTCTGCACTAAACCCCTCTGGTCCTGGGCTTTTTTTTTTTTTTTTTTTTTTTTTTTTTTTTTTTTTTTTTTTTTTTTTTTTTTTTTTGGTTAGGAGCCTATTAATGACTGCTTCTAATTTTTTTAGGGGATATGGGGATGTTTAGATCATTAAACTGATCCGGATTTAACTTTGGTATCTGGTATCTGTCTAGGAAATTGTCCATTTTACCCAGGTTCCAGTTTTGTTAATTATAGGCTTTTGTAGTAGGATCTGATGATGTTTTGAATTTCCTCATGTTCTGTTGTTATGTCTCCCTTTTCATTTCTGATTTTGTTAATTAGGATACTGTCCCTGTGCCCTCTAGTTAGTCTGGCTAAGGGTTTATCTATCTTGTTGATTTTCTCAAAAAACTAGCTCCTGGTTTGGTTGATTATTTGTATAGTTCTTTTTGTTTCTACTTGATTGATTTCAGCCCTGAGTTTGATTATTTCCTGCCATCTACTCCTCTTGGGTGAATTTCCTTCCTTTTGTTCTAGAGTTTTTAGGTGTGCTGTCAGGCTGCTAGTGTATGTTCTCTCTAGTTTCTTTTTGAAAACACTCAGAGCTATGAGTTTTCCTTTTATGACTGCTTTCATTGTGTCCCATAAGTTCTATTATTTATGTTGTTATTGAAGATCAGCCTTAGTCACTGATGATCTGATAGGATACATGGGATAATTTCAATATTTTTGTATCTGTTGAGGCCTGTTTTGTGACTAACTATATAGTCAATTTGATCTTTACCAATCCTAAATCTGAGAGGGGACTAATATCATATATATATATATATACATACATACATACATACATACATACATACATACATACATATGAAGAACTCAAGAAGCTGGACTGCAGAAAATCGAATAACCCTATTAAAAACTGGGGTACAGAGCTAAACAAAGAATTCTCAACTGAGGAATACCAAATGGCTGAGAAGCACCTGATAAAATGTTCAACATCCTTAATCATCAGGGAAATGCAAATCAAAACAACCCTGAGATTCCACCTCACACCAGACAGAATGGCTAAGATCACAAATTCAGGTGAAAGCACATGCTGGTGAGGATGTGGAGAAAGAGGAACACTCCTCCATTGCTGGTGGTATTGCAATCTGGTACAACCACTCTGGAAATCAGTTTGGTGGTTCCTCAGAAAATTGGACATAGTGCTACCAGAAGATCCAGCAATACCTCTTCTGGGCATATACTCAGTTGTTCCAACTTGTAATAAGGACACATGCTCCACTATGTTCATAGCAACCCTATTTATAATAGCCAGAAGCTGGAAAGAATCTAAATGTCCCTCAACAGAGAAATGGATACAGAAAATGTGGTACATTTACACAATGGAGTACTACACAGCTATTAAGCTATTAAAAACAATGAATTCATGTAATTCTTAGGAAAATGGAGGGATCTGGAGGATACCATCCTGAGTGAGGTAACCCAATCACAAAAGAACACACATGATATACACTCACTGATAAAGGAATATTAGCCCAGAAATTTAGAATGCCCAAGATACAATTTGCAAAACACATGAAACTCAAGAAAAAGGAAGAACAAAGTGTGGATCCTTCGCTCCTTTTTTTTTTTTTTTTAGATTTATTTATTTATTTATTTATTTATTTATTATATGCAAGTACATCATAACTGCCTTCAGACATTCCAGAAGAGGGAGTTGGATCTCATTATGGATGGTTTTGAGCCACCATGTGGTGGCTGGAATTTGAACTCAGGACCTTCGGAAGAGCAGTCAGTATTCTTAACTACTGAGCCATCTCTCTAGACCCTCACTCCTTCTTAGAATAGGGAACAAAGTACCCATGGAAGGAGTTAGAGAGACAAAGTTTGGAGCTGAAATGGAAGGAAGGACCATCCAGAGATTGTCCCACTTGGGGATCCACCCTGTAAACAACCAACAAACCCAGACACTAGGCAGATGCCTACAAGAACCTGGTGACAGCAGCATGATATAGATGTCTCCTGAGAGGCTCTGCCAGTGCCTAACAAATACAGAAGTGGATTCTCACAGTCATTCATTGGATGGAGCACAAGGTCCCCAATGAAGGAGTCAGAGAAATACCCAGGGAGCTGAAGGGGACTGAATCCCCATAGAAGGAACTAAGCAGTACCTTCAGAGATCCTTGGAAGTATACCACCAATCAATGAAAACACATGGTGGAACTTGTGGCTCTAGCTATATTTGTAGCAGAGGATGGCCTAGTCGGTCATCAATGGGAGGAGAGGCCCTTGGTCCTGTGAAGGCTCTATGCCCCAGTATAGGGGAATGCCAGGACCAGGAATGGGAATGGGTGGGTTGAGGAGCAGGGGGAGGGGGGAGGGGAAAAGGGATTTTCGGAAGGGAAACTAGGAAAGAGGATAACATTTGAAGTGTAAATAAAGAAACTATCTAATAAAAATGCTAATGTTTAAAAAGTAAAAATAAATAAATAAATATTTTTCATAAATGAAAAAAAAATCTGTGACTGGTTAACCTCACTCTCTTCAGATGTGGGGACCTAGAGGTTCAGGAACATAAGAACTGTTACAGAGTGAGTTAGAAACAAACCCTGTCCTTTTTCTCATACCCAAATCCAACAATCATTCCACTGCAGTACATTTTTCTGATCTTCCTTCCCCAAGCATACATTTTCTGACACTTAACAATGGGGAAATTAATGAGTCTCTGAGTAAAAGATTGGCTGTAAACAAATTGGTTCATTATTAATTAATTGAGGAGGCTTTGAAGCAATAAAAGCCTTGCTTATGAAAACCAGATAAGCGGGCCATGAAACATTGAACTCAAGGAATGCAAAAACTGTCACTACTCAGTATGTGATGGCTTCCTGGTTGATAAATGCCACCTGATAGTTTTAAAAGCATTAGAAACTAATAGTGTTCCAGTATTCTGTAGGACTACGTTAATGTGATTAGAAGCATAAAATCTAACAATAATATGCATATTGACGGTTCTGGACACTGGCAGTCTAACAAATACTTGAAAGGTCACTCATTTTATGTGCATCAAATTATAGATAGGTCATTTGCTTGAAGCTGACTATGTGATTTTACATATGAATTTATCACATGACCTATAAACTTGATCATACCATAGCTTCCTTGGGCATGAAAAACATACCAGAAGCACTCAAGGCCATAACGCATCTACCAATAAACAATTTATACACTGCCGGGAAAGGTATTGACTAAGAAAAACTATTCCTATAGGCTGAATAAATGTCCTGAAACAGCATTTTCACTCTGGCAGAATGTTTCAAGGTTTCTGTAGGTTGACTAATACATGAGCCAACAAACATTGTATGCATCCAGGATGGTAAAACATAATAATATATAATGTCACCATTTACTTTTATTTTTATCTAAAAAAAAACCTAAATTTTGACTGGTTAATAAAATAGAGTTTATCTTCAGACAATTTTCTTTTAAAGCAAAAGATTAATATAAGGTTATCTAGATGTCTACTGTGTGGAAAACCGTATTTCTGGAACTTTCTCAGAGAGATGAGTTTCCACCTAGCAGACTGCCTGGCACTTCTGCTGGTTATCAGAAGATATAGCTCACAATCCTACCGCCACTTCTCTGACATGATAGACATTTCTCTGTTGTGGATATCCTTCTGCTGGCTTCCAGCAGTGCAAGGACTTTGGGGTTGGAATATTTGCAGTTTGTGTACTCTATGAGAACAGTAACTCTGACTTTTTGACAATGCCTCCAACTACTCTAAGCTTCAGAGGATGCTCCGCAGGATTGTTCATGTAAGGATATCATTCTTGGTTAGAGTTATAAAACAAACTCGGGATTTCTTCTGGCCAAGGCATTATTGTATATTCAGGCTAATTAAAGAGGGAGGAAGGGAGGGAGAGAGGGAAAGAGGGAGAGACAGAGACAGAGAGTCAGAGACAGAGAGGGACCTGCTTTTAGGTAGATTTCGAGGCCAATCATTCTTGTTTGTTTTGAGATAAGATGGGGCCAGGCCTACAAAACTTTCTCACTAACTCATCTAAGCTCCTACAACAGCTAAAACTAGACTTAAAAATCAAATTTCTTCTACTCATGAGTTGATCCATTTTAAAAAATACTTGTTAAACTCATATTCCTTTAGTCAGCTGTTGATATCCATAATGCATCTTTCTAATTTATGCTAAGAGCTCATAATTCTAATGAGTAAAATGGCAGAATTACAAAGCCAAAAAGAAAATAGTGGTGACTTATTAGATAGCCAAGTGACTTGATTTCAATGTTCCATACTTCATTTTATACTGAGTACATGTATTGATGTGTGTGTGTGTGTGTGTGTGTGTGTGTGTGTGTGTGTGTCTGTGTCTGTGTGTGTGTGTGTGTGTGTGTGTATGCGTACGTGCATGATAAAATATGGTCTCATATAGCCCAGACTAGCCTCAGAGTTACCATTAAGCATGTGATGCTGCTGCCCCTCATTTTCTGAGCTCTGGAGTATGCACTGCCATGCCAAGTTAATGCAGTGCTGAGGGGCAGAACGCAGAGCTTTATGTAAGCTTCACAGAGCTCTATTTAGCACCACTCTTATTACAGTTTACATTATAAAAATGTATCTATAGAAAACACTATATTATCTTAAAATAAACCTAAAACACTAAATGAACTGAAGAAACTAATAACTATAAGTTTAAACAAAATCTAGTTAACGATTAGTCAAAAGAGGTAGAACATTTACAAGCTTTCCAAATTTTTATTAAACATATTTGCTATGAATTTAGTTCCTAACAAATTAAATTATGTTAATAAACAAATATGGATTATTTTTCTGCTACTAAGATTTTTCAGGGCCATCATGGGCAAGAACTCAGCAGGACCTAGCAAATGAAGGATCTTGGGATCACTGGTGCCTGGAGTTCATTCCAGCCTGCACCAGCCCCACTCCATCTTGGGCAAGAACTAGGGGGGTCTCAAGATCCACAGAGGATTCTCCACACTGCCCTAGCACACCAGGATCTAGAGATCATGGGTGAGTGGAATGCAACATCTATTCCAAAAAACTAGGAGGATCTTGTGCAAGCAAGGACAGGGACAGAGGAAACCCGCCCAACCAGCAGCTGGGATTCCTTCTGGTCAGCACCAGCCCCATGCCATCTTGCGGGCAAACTCTGCAGGTCCTAGCACACCAAGGATCTTGGGATCACTGAGAACAGTCTACACAGGAGAGAACATGGGCTGCAGAAGCAACAGAGCTTCTTGGACAGGAATCTTTGGACCTTCATCCATAGCCAGGAGGGAGAGCTGAGACCCAGACCCCTGAGCACCTTCCCCAACACAGGAGAGTCAGCCTCCAGGGAGGGCTCTGACCCTAGGAATCAGGAGGTGGATCTGAGCACCTTTCCTACAAGAGAAGAGATTGCCTACACAGAGTACTCTGACCACTGAGAATCAGGAGAGAGTTGCACTCCCAGGAGTGTGGACAGAGGCTAACAGAATCACAGGAGGAACAAGCTCCAACAAGAGACAGCTAAAACATCTAACACCAGAGATTACGAGATGGTGAAGGCAAAAATAAGAATCTTACTAACAGAAACCAAGATCACTCAGCATCACCAGAACCCAGTATGCCCAACACAGCAAGTCATTGGTACCCCAAAACACCTGAAAAGCAAGATTCAGATATAAAATCATATCACATGATGCTGGTAGAGGATTTTAAGGGCATTAATAACTCACTTAAAGAAGTACAAGAAGGAGAAAACTGCTAAACAGGTAAAATTCACTAAAGAATTATAAGAAAACACTGCTAAACAGATAAAAGTACTTAAAGAGGAAACACAAAATTCCCTTAAAGAATTACAGGGAAACACATCTGAACAGGTGATGGAATTGAATAAAACCATCCAAGATCTAAAAATGGAAGTAGAAACAATGAAGAAAACCCAAAGGGAGACAACTCTGGAGATAGAAACCCTAAGAAATAAATCAGGAACCATAGATGTGAGCATCAGCAACAGAATACAAGAGATGGAAGAGAGAAACTCAGGTGCAAAAGATTTCATAGAGAACATGGACACAACAATAAAAGAAAATGAAAAAATGCAAAAAGATCCTAACCCAAAATATCCAGGAAGTCCAGGACATACTAAGACCAAACCTAAGGATAATATGTATAGATGAGAATGAAGATTTTTCAACTTAAAAGGCCAGTAAATATCTTCTAAAAAATTATACAAGAAAACTTCCCTAACCTAAAGAAAGAGATGCCCCTGAACATACCAGAAACCTACAGAACTCCAAATAGGTTGGACCAGAAAAGAAATTCCTCCCAACAAATAGTAATCAGAACAACCAATACACTAAATAAAGATAGAATCATAAAAGCAGTTAGGGAAAAAGGTCAAATAACATATAAAGGCAGACCTATTAGAATTACACCAGACTTCAAACCAGAGACTATGAAAGCCAAAAGATCCTGGACAGATGTTATACAGACCCTAAGAGAACACAAATTCTACCTGTTTAGCAGTTTTCTCCTTCTTGTACTTCTTTAAGTGAGTTATTAATGCCCTTTTTAAAATCCTCTACCAGCATCATGCGATATGATTTTATATCTGAATCTTGCTTTTCAGGTGTTTTGAGGTACCAATGACTTGCTGTGGTGGGCATACTGGGTTCTGATGATGCCGAGTGATCTTGGTTTCTGTTAGTAAGATTCTTATTTTTGCCTTCACCATCTCGTAATCTCTGGTGTTATATGTTTTAGCTGTCTCTTGTTGGAGCTTGTTCCTCCTGTGATTCTGTTAGCCTCTGTCCGCACTCCTGGGAGTGCTGAGTGGTCTTGGTGTCTGTTAGTAGCCCACGCTACTATACCCAGCAAAACTCTCAACTACCATAGATAGAGAAACCAAATTCACACAATATCTTTCCACGAATCCAGCCTTTCAAAGGATAATAAAGTGAAAACACCAATACAAGGACAGAAATTATGCCCTAGAAAAAGCAAGAAAGTAATCCTTCAACAAACCTAAAGGAAGACAGCCACAAGAACAGGATCCCTACTCTAACAACAAAAATAACAAGAAGCAACAATTACTTTTGCTTAATATCTCTTAATATCAATGGACTCAATTCCCCAATAAAAAGACATAGACTAACAGACTAGCTTCACAAACAGGACCCAACATTTGGTGCTTACAGGAAACCCACCTCAGGGAAAAAGACAGACACTACCTCAGAGTGAAAGGCTGGAAAAACAATTTTCCAAGAAAACTGTCTGAGGAAACAAGCTGGAGTAGCCATTCTAATACTGAATAAAATCCACTTCCAACCCAAAGTTATCAAAAAAGACAAGGAGGAGCACTTCATACTAATCAAAGGTAAAATCTTCCAAGATGAACTCTCAATTTTGAGTATCTATGCTCCAAATGCAAAGGCATCCACATTCATTTAAAAAAAAAAGGTATAGTAAAGCTCAAAGCACACATTGTACCTCACAGAATAATAGTGGAAGACTTCAACACCACACTCTCAGCAATGGACAGATCCTGGAAACAGAAACTAAATGGAGACACATGGAAACAAACAGAAGTTATGAAAGAAATGAATTTACCAGATATCTACAGAACATGTTATCCTAAAACAAAGGTATATAACTTCTTCTAAGCACCTCATGATACCTTCTCCAAAATTAACCATATTGGTCATAAAATAGGACTTAACAGATACAAACATATTGAAATTAGCTCATGCATCCTGTCAGATCACCATGGACTAAGGCAGATCTTCAGTAACAACATAAATAATAGAAAGCCAACATTCACATGGAAGCTGAACAACACTCTACTCAATGATTACTTGGTCAAGGAAAAAATAAAGAAATTAAAGAGTTTTTAGAGTTTAATGAAAATGAAGCCACAACATACCCAAACTATGGGACACAATGAAAGCAGTCTTAAGAGGAAAACTGATAGCTCTGATTGCCTCCAAAAAGAAACTTGTGAGAGCATAAACTAGCAGCCTGACAGCACACCTAGAAGCTCTAGAACAAAAGGAAGCAAATTCACCCAATAGGAGTAGATGGCAGGAAATAATCAAACTCAGGGCTGAAATCAACAAAGTGGAAACAAAAAAAACTATTAAAGAATCAACCAAAGCAGGAGCTGGTTCTTTGAGAAAATCAACATGATAGATAAACCCTTAGCCAGACTAACTAGAGGGCAGAGGGACATCATATTAATTAACAAAATCAAAAGCAGAGACATAACAACAGAGCTTGAGGAAATCTAAAACATTATCAGATCCTACTACAAAAGGCAATACTCAACAAAACTAGAAAACTCAGATGAAATGGACAACTTCTTTGACAGATACCAGGTACCAAAGTTAAACCAGGATCGGATTAACAATCTAAACAGTCTCATTTCCCCTAAAGAAATTGAAACAGTCATCAATAGTCTCCCAACCATAAAAAGCCCAAGATCAGGGATTAGTTCAGAGTTCTATAAGACCTTCAAAGAAGACCTAATTCCAACTCTCCTTAAACTATTCCACTAAATAGAAACAGAGGTACTCTACCCAATTCATTCTATAAAGCCACAATTACTCTGATACCTCAACCACACAAACATCCAACAAAGAAAGAGAACTTCAGACCAACTTCCCTTATGAATATTGATGCAAAAATACTCAATAAAATCCTCGCAAAACAAATCCAAGAACATATCAAAAAGATCATCCATCATGACTAAGTAGGCTTCATCCCAGGAATGCAGGGATGGTTTAATATAAGGAAATCCATCAACATAATACACTATGTAAGCAAACTCAAAGACAAAAACCACATGATCATCTCCTTAGATGCTGAGAAAGAAGTTGACAAAATCCAACACCCTTTCATGATAAAGGTCTTGGAAAGATCAGGAATTCATGGCCCATACCTAAACATAATAAAAGCAATCTACAGCAAACCAGTAGACATCATCAAACTAAATGGAGAGAAACTAAAGCAATCCCACTAAAATCAGGGACTAGACAAGGCTGCATACTTTCTCCCTACCTATTCAATATAGTACTTGAAGTCCTACCCAGAGCAATTAGACAACAAAAGGATCTGGTCAGGTGCACCCCGCACCAGCCCAGGGCTCGGGCACAAGCTCTGCACACTCTCCCCGGGACTCCCCAGGCTATCTTGGGACCACAGGTGAGCAGCTGAACGCAGCATCTGTTCCTGCCCAATCCCGTGTGACCTGAGACAACAGCCAGGACAGAGATAAAGGCCCAGACCATATCAGACTCTCCCTTCTGGCCTGCACCAACACCAGGTCTCCTTGGTTAGAGATGGCAGGAGGTAAGCATAAGAACAGAAGCAACAGAATCCAAGGGTACTTGGAATCACCAGATCCAAACTCACCCACCCCATCAAGTCCTAGATACAACAGCACACCAGAAAAACCGGACATGGATATAAAGTCACTCGTCATGATGATGATGGAGGACTATAAGAAGGAAATACAGGAAAACACAGATAAACAAGTAGAAGCATTTAAAGAGGAAAAACTTAGAGAGGTACAGGAAAACACAGATAAACAACTAGAAGCATTTAAAGAGGAAATACTTAGAAAGTTACAAGAAAACAATACCAAACAGGTGATGGAATGGAACAAAACCATCCAGGACCTAAAAATGGAAGTAGAAACAATTAAGAAAAACCAAAAAGAGATAACCCTGGAGATAGAAACCATAGGAAAAAAATCAGGAACCATAGATATGAGCATCAGCAACAGAATACAAGAGATAGAAGAGAGAATCTCAGACACAGAAGATTCTATAGGAAGCATAGACAAGACAATCAAAGAAAATGCTAAATGCAAAAAGATTCTAACACAAAATATCCAGGAAATCCAGGACACAATGAGAAGACCAAACTTAAGGATAATAGGAGTAGATGAGAAGGAAGACTATCAAACTAAAGGGCCAGCAAATATCTTCAACAAAATAATAGAAGAAAACTTT
>LR750579.1:339580-392808 GCA_902729485.2 Mus minutoides | reverse complement strand
GCCTCAGTTCCTTTTGTTTAAAATTTGGATTAAGGCATAAATCAACAGACTTTGGGTGGTCTCATCCTCACCACTTAGAAAAGTACATTCACATGACCAAACTACTTCAGAATTTGGCAAGATGGTAGCCTTCTCTCATGAGATTCCCAAGACAAGAGCATTAGAGGTCAGTCCAGAGCTAGATTGCCAGAGCAAGTGGGGGGGGTGGGGGGGTGGGGGGGTGAGAGGGGGTGATTTGTCCAAAACTTGCTTTCATTCTCCCAGCCTTAACTCATATTCTTAGCTGTTTCCTTTTATAAAAATGAAAATTTCCATTTAGGTCTCTGAGGAAAATAGAAGAATAAGAAAGGATGTCAGAGTTTTAGAAACTTCAACCAAGAAAAAGGAACAAGAAGCATCCTATCTATAGGCAGTGAGGGCCATGTTTGTGCTCCTGCCCTGGCACCACTGGATGCAGTGGGTAGGAGAAAGGTCTTCGCTGTTAGGCTGTCAGAACAGACACCCCATCACCTAAACTTCTATTTTTTGGATAGTTTAGATAATTTCTTTTTAATGATCAAACTTTGTATGACATAATACCTCACTTTTTTAACCTTGATAATTGAGCTGGATCTGCTTTTTATTACAGTCTGGATAGCTGTCAAGCCCCAATACATACGCTTGCAGGATTTGTGCCTTATGTGAGCTCTTCCATCTTATGTTTCAGTGTGATTGTAAGAAACAAGAAACAAACGAAGGTGGAAGCATCTTGGCTATCGTTCGGCGTTTTCCACCATAGAACATTATTATTTATCGATTTGGGTAGGTTTTAAGAGCATGGGGATGTGAAACTGTGAAGAACTGTGAGAATATGTGTGTGCCAAGATCACTGGATAGGCCCAGGCTCTGTGCTTCTGCCCTCTAAGTGCCCACACCTGGTGCGGTGCTTACCTCATTCATTGGTTTCTCATAGATGTCCTCCTGCCACGGGGCAGATTTTGCTTGAAAAGCATCTCTCTGGAGAGCCTCCAACACCTTTTTCGGAGTGACAAACCCATACTGAGCCTCCAGCAAAGCCAGGTCTATTTTTTCAGCCCTTAAAATGCCGATGACTTCATCTCGAGCCTACAAGAACAAACAGTATTTCAGAAAGATGGCTTTATCGACTCCGAGGCTCAGCACACTGGCTCTGTGACAGCCAATGGTATTTTGCATACTCTTTCAAATATAAGTGAGCCATATTTGGTACCTTTTGGAAGTGACCAAATCAAGTCCTTTCATTCTTCTTACACTTCACTTATATGTTAACAACAGTCTTTTACAAAATGGTCACTTTACTGCACTGGGGGGGAGAGGGGGAGGAGGCTGTTTCCTTGGTTTCCAACAGGAGAGGAGACACCCCTCAGTGGGCTTTCAAAAGTTAGGAAGTAAGATTCTTCTTATATGTAGCAGCTGTTTGTAGGTTTTTTAGACAAATAAATGATAGATGCTGCTGAGAGGCTGGTGTACTTGGCATACAGAATGCTCGCTATTATTTAAACCAGTGGAGAAGCGCTCTGGCACTTCTGGTACTGAGATGAGCCTGTGAGCAGAAGATGTGGCCTTTCGTGGCACATTTGCCCATTTTATGTCAGGATGACAACCCCCATTAGGTGTGATTAATTGTAATTATTTTTTGAGTTGGTGGAAAAGAATTCTGTTTGTGTAGTCAAGCTTTGCTTTTGGAGACACATGAACATGAACCACAGTTATCAACTTCTCTAGCAGCAAGCACACCAAATTCATAGGCAGGCTTCCCCTTTGATGGTGGTAGGGATGGCCCCAGCCCAGCTGACCTGCAATTCTCCCTCCAGAATGCTGAGCAGAAATAGTAAGTCATCTCTTGAGAGGTCTTCTGTTTGGTGGCCTTTGCCAGTGTGTGACTTCTCTGACACAGGACATGGAAGGGCCCCTTCTGACTCACTCGAGGGGTCTTTTTTTTGTGCTCTGTGCTTCATGTCCTGGATACTGTCCTGGAATTTGCTATGTCTTGTGATTTGCTTTGGGGCTGAGCCCTCAGCCTTGCTGCTTCTGGAACGCATTCTTCAAGGACTGGAAGAAGAGAAGACAATTTGTAACTCTTACTAGACATAGAGTTTTATAAGTACCTTTATAAGTACCTTAATAGCACTACATTCTTGTAATATTTACCACAGCCCCAAACTTGATCTTTCTAATATGTGCAAGAGAGAAGGGTATTACCAGATTCATAAATCATGGCCTTATTTACACTTCTCCTTTTAAAGTCAACATTTTAAAAGCTTGTTCTGCTGTGATTAAAGCCACTTATGTCCGTGGGTAAACAGACTGTGTTTGAACTTTACCCACCACACATTCCACCACAGGAACCCAGGTCATACCTCCAACTGTGGCTGAGTGCTTACTTACATCAAGACATCCTTCACATAATTGCGAAAGGATGAGGGTGCTAATGATTTTGCTTTTCGCTTCATATTACTTCCTTTTGAAGTTGTTGCTACTTATTATGAGTGTGTTTTTGTCTTGTTAACTTTCGAGCTTTTGGCACATTGAGAAAGGCAGGTCAGAACGGCTGCTAGAGAATACTTTAGATTACTTTGTTATTAAGGCAAAGTTTAGTATTTAAAAACATCCAGGCTCGCTCCTTGACTATATTCCCAACAGCCTAAAAGTTCCAAAAGTGTAGCTGAGATAAGTCACAGCTCATACTTGGAATTCTCCTTTGTTCAACAGTGATATCTGGGCAGACTAGCTGACAGGAAATGGACCATATGAGCTCCATTAGGTGAGAATAAGCTCGTCAGATTATGGACAACAAGAAAAGCTATTTTACTTTGAGGTTTCTGACTAGATTGAAGCTTGTAGTGGACTCCAGTAACTAACATCCAGGCAGATAACTTTCTGGTGTTCATTTTGTTGAGGAAGTACTTTCACGATCTATAAAAATCATTATGTAGCCAGGTGTGGTGGCGCACGCCTTTAATCCCAGCACTCGGGAGGCAGAGGCAGGCAGATTTCTGAGTTCAAGGCCAGCCTGGTGTACAGAGTGAGTTCCAGGACAGCCAGGGCTACACAGAGAGGCTGTGTCTCTAAAAAACAAAACAAACAAAATAATCATTATGTAGACCAGGCTGTCCTCAAACTTGTGGCAACCCTTCTGTCTCTGCCTCCTGGATACTGAATGAGATTGCAGTCAGGTAGTACCATATCTAGTTGGAATACCACCCTCCCCCCCAAATCATAAAATCACTGGTGCTTACTTTCAGTACCCTTTAATATCCTTTAAAATATAGGGGAGGGGTCACTGCAAGCATACATGTTAACTGCTGCGATGTGCTACCATGCGTGCTTGTAAAACTTTAGGAAGTTACTGTGTAGAAGAGAAAACAGCTTTCCATGTAGTGTATTGTGGAAGCACTTATGTGCATGTCACTGAACAAGATATAGTATTGTTTTGCATGTTTTTAAGCCAATGCATGGAACATGTTGATATGTTTCTGAAACTTGCTTTTTTTTTAATCCTATGTTTTAAAAATTCATCTTTATTTTTTCTGTAGTTTATTTTTTTTTGCTTGCTATATAGAGTTTCATTGTGTGAATAGTATACCATTTACTTACCTATTTTCTCTTCATAGATTTTTAAAATAATTTACCCTCCCCCATCAAACAGACACCATTAGCAATATGTCACTTGGGACATTCTTGCTAATATTTTTTTCTAATGTATATGCATTTTTTTCTTAGAAATATTTTTTTAGGAAAAAATATGAGTGGAATTTTGAGCTGTGAAGTATGTGTGTGCTAAAGTATCGCTAGTGATACTTGTTCCTCTAAGTGGAGCATTGTGAAACACCTTCTGCATGCTACCTCAAGACCCGTGAGAACAGTGTAAAGTAGAGCATAGTATCTTCATTGTGTGTGAGGATATGGAAGGAAGCCCAGGGAACTTCCTAAGTAGTTAGTGAACTAGTAAGAGCACGAGCAGTCCCCGAGCCCACGTTTATCACACGATGTCAAAACACCACTATGCTGTTTTGCTTAAGACAAATATAGAAAAACTGTCCAGAAAAGAGAAAGAAAGACAGAAAGCTGGCTGCCTGGCGATAGGGAACTCCTAACGTAAGTGCAGGATCGATGAGCAGTGATCTGAGGAGAAATTATCACTAGCTCTTTGCTGAGTATCCAGGGACAGTTCATTTATTTGAGAAAAGAAAAAGTACAGAAGTAGGTGTGTGTGTGTGTGTGATAACTTGCATATAATATATTTTGTTACTTTTTTACTTGAATGGGCACTAAATACCTGAGCTCTGACAAACCTTTGTCTCAGCCTCTAAAGTGACTGGAACTAAACCATACCAGGTAGACATTATGATGAATGGGAGATATGACTATGGAAAATTCTCCTATACATATACTAATTAAGTTGTAAATGGTGTTCATGCCCTCCTATATTAACATAGTATGTGCCTTATGAAAATGGATTTAAAGATAAAAAGGGGAAAGATAAGTGTAAATTGTGTTTCTAATAATTTCTGTCCAGTCATTGTATTTTCGTAAACACCTCAAGGATGCCCTTCCTCTTCACTGTGGAAACAATGTATCTTAGAATGCATATATTGGGTGGGGAGAGTTGCTGAGAATGGCGCCAATTATTTGTTCTACTACAGAGCGTGCCCCAAGCCCTAATAGAGTTAATCGCTGTAGCTCCTGGGATGTCCCTTCCCTGATGCTCAATTCAAGTGAGTCTTTCACAGGGTGACCGATTTGCTCCTTGTACTTTGTGGGCCTTCTGTCTCAGGTGTCTATCATTGTTCTAAAGTGTTGTAAAGCTACAACAGTAATGGCCGTCATGACTCAGCATTCTGCAGTTCAACCTTTGGCTTCATCCATCGTGGGCAGGTCTAAGATGCAGTGTTTCACACGCATCTAGCGATAGGCTATTTGGAATGCTGGGACTTTAGGCAGGTGGCTATATGAAGCTTCTCTATATAACAATAGTTCTGGTTTCATCCTCCACATTCAGCATTGTAGTGTCAGAGCAGCATGTCAACAGTGTGACAACTGACACTCAGACTCTTGCTTTATGGGTAGATGTACATCACAAGGCCAGCCCCAGATACGAGTGGGAAAATGAATTCCTCTTGTGGATGGAGAAATATGCATACACAAAACAGTCAGAGGAGTTTGAAAAAGTCCATGTTGCCTACAGAATAAAAAAGTCCTATGTAAAAGTGATAAAACAAAACCAAACCACTGTTAACTCTTTAGTTGTATTTTTCTTAAATGATTTCTGTGCTGTATTCTATGATTCTTTGATTACATACTCCTGTAAAGAATAATTGCCTATGAATAAGAATCACCTCGTTATTAATCAATAAGTATTCCTCTTCCCTTATCATTTTTCCTAAGATATGCCCTTCCATTACAGCAAGGTAATAGGAGCTCCTTCTAGTCGAGAGCTTGCCCAGCCGTGCTCAGGAGAGCTGCTCTTTCTTAGGCTGTTGAGGCTGCAGCAGAGGCCTCTGAGCATCTTCTGTGTGCGCGGCTCTTCCCTCACTCTTAGAGGCAAAGCTGCACTCTGCCAAAAGAGAGCCAGTGACAATCTGCAAATAGAAAAACAACTCCAAAATTTTCATAGCATGTTTTTTGTTCTTTTAAACATGATTATAGTTTTTTGTTTTGTTTTGTTTTGTTTTTCTTCTGAGACTACCTGGTCTGTTTGGGAACAAGAGTGCCTAGCTATGTTATTGCTGATTAGTGGGGCAGTACTCACACTGATTGAGAACAGACCCAGCATGTATAGGTGCCTGGTCTACTGAGTGAATATGTCTCTACATGTTTACAGTGGTGGAGTTTCCTTCCCCCTCTGCCAACAACCACAACATGATCAGTAATGAGAAGTAATTACGGAGAGGAAGAAAACAAAGGCATGAATTGCATGATACTCATGCATTATACTATCAGTGACTTCATTGTTTCTCTTGGCAATGTTAAAATACATCTGTGCATGGCCTAGAGATACAGACTGAGGTAAAGAAAGATGTATTTGCAATGGTGGTTTAGGATTGTTTAAGTGTCATTTCCCAAAACTTGCAGGGAGGGTGGTGGATAATTGCTTTTTGCTTTAAATACTAAATACCAAATAATGGTGACTTGCTGCTTTCAGAAAGCACCAATAGTCCCCTACCTAAACTGTCCTTCATATGATTGTGACCTTTGAGTTCATAGACTGAGGATCAGGAAACCTGACTTCTGCTTCCAGTTCTTCCCTTAATTAGGCAGGCCTGACTTCCTGCTTACAACATGAGAAATAAGATCATTCAAGATGGAACAAGAACCAGGGGTTCTTCTCCTTGACCTCTACTTTTGTTTCTTGCTCAATAAATAATAGATCCCCTGACAGCAGGGCCTGGGCCTGAGACTAGATGAACTCTGAAGTCTTGGGGCTTCCCGCACAGAAGTTTTGTGATTCTCTGTTGTCTTGTATCTATGGATACAAATACCATGTAGTTGGCAGTGAGAAGTAGATTGGATTTTGTTTTCCTATGTAGTGACCTCGGTCTGTTTTTCTTTGGTTTAAGCTATTTGAAATTATGGCATATTTTGGTAAGAATGTGTCAATGTAAGAGAAGGACTACAGAAAATTTGCAGGCTTTTTTTCTTAATTTAGTTATAGGAAATAGACATATGTAAATAGAAACTTATTCTATTCACCAAGTCAAGCCCTTACCCATAAAACTTTTTGAAGTCACTTTATTAATCTTGTATATCAAAGTGAGTAACATAACCGAGTAGTTATTCAGAAATACATTTAGTATTAATGTATGATTAATTTCACATGTGAATTATGAAAGAAATATGATGATAATATTTTATTTGTATAAAGTAACTTGGGAAAAGCTCCAAAAATCAGTTTGGGTCTTTTTCATTTAATTTAATATTAGGGTAACCAATCAAAAGTATTTTCAGTTAAAAAAATAATAGTAGCAGTGATAACTAACATTTAGTGCTTACCCTGCACCCTATTCAACATGGTTTTCATTAATTAACTAACTTAATTATTACAATACTATTTATTTTTCCTCTCTTCATTTTGTGGGGAAGAAAACTAAAGTTTAGAATTGTTAAATAAACAGTCAAAGGCTATACGTCTAAAAAGTATAATAGTAAAATTGAGCTCTAATTTCGCCATCTATGTACAGTACCCATAAAATCACCACCCTGTAGCTTCTTAGTTATAAAAGTATAAAAGAAAATAGTAAAGGAAAATCTTGGTTCAACATTAAGTGTCCATAGTACTGCCCGTCTTGTTAATTCCTGAGGAGCCTGAATCCCACAAAACTCCCAAGTAACATGACTCCAAAAGCCTTTAGCTTTGGAGCCGCTGGTGTATTCAGGAAGATTTGTCTTCTTCTGTGCATTATACATATGTAGAAACATATTTGAATATATGGTTATTCTCAAATATTAGTTTTCCTTCCTGACCACCTTGCTAACATTTTTGAATGGCAGGAAACATACTTCAGCACAGAATACAAGGCTTGTGGAATTTGGTAGCTCTGGGATTAAACCTTTGCTCCAAGGGTATGTTTCTTCAACCTTGGATCCGAGTCCTCCCTGTGAAATGAAGATAATGGTACCTTCTAGTGGATTTATGGTGCACCCTGTGAGCGAGTGCACAAGACTCCTATTGTTGCCCATGTCCCCATGTTTAGAGGACTTGAACCTCAGCAAGATTTACTGGATGACTGAATCATGCAGTTCTTCCTTAGCAGAGCTGGTTGGGTGAGAGCTGCTTCCTGGTAAAGATGATTCATCTATAAACTAGTGGGTAGAAGTGCAGAAAGAGATACTGACAATCTGCTGAAGTGGCATGTAGCCATTCTATATGCCAGGCACCAATTTAAGTGTGCCATGTGGATTATCTTATATAAGCTTAAAAGACTTGTAGGAAAATGTAAAATCAAACAAAAGTAGGAATAGGCTTGATAAAGATGAAATGAAGTTGTAAACTCGTGTCATCAAAGACCAAAGAGCATGCCTATAAGAAGTTGTGTGTGTGTGTGTGTGTGTGTGTGTGTGTGTGTTCTTGTGCACACATGGTAATATGCTAGGTGGGGGCGTGGCATTGGACCCTAAAGGCAAACTAGCCATCTCCTTTTAAATTCACTGTATTTAGAATTCACTTTGTACCACTTCCCCTGATCATGGCTAACTCTCCTCCCTAGATACATAAATGAGCTGAATGTCTGTCATACTTTTTACTTGATCAGCGTTAGCTTTAGGGGCATGTCCTATTAATATTATGTTCTTTAAACTGGATTGAAACAAGTGGGAAATTTTATTGTGAATTGTTTATTTTGATGACTAGGTAACTGCATGTAGTGTAAAACAATTCCATGCTACCTCATTGCTGGGAATGACCCAAAGTTTTAAGTTTGAATATGGTTAATAGCTCATATCTTGATGATTTTATTATGAACTGTCTGATAGCTCTTCAGTTTCCACTTTCTCTTCATTGAACCATTAAGCTAAAACTTAGTTACCTCAAGGGAAAAGGGACAGAGCCGTAGCAAGAGTGCAGGGTTTTCAGCAGAGCTGCTTAGGTTTTTAATATCATCTGTCTTATGGTAAATGTGATTCATGTATGAAAATGCTTTCTATAAATAGATGTTAACAGTGCTAAGTCACAGAACATCCAGGACGTGCTTGCATGGCCCGATTAGGGAAAAAAATCCTGCTGGAATTTTATTTGGTCTCTGAAAAAAAAAATTTTTTTAAGTTTCTTTTTATTGCCCTAGTCACCATCATTGAAGACACTGGACTCAGCCAGCTGTAGTAAACCTATCTGATGGCTGCCAAGACAAATCGAAAATCAGATAACCTAATTTAGCATTGAGCTCTCGTTACCTTTTTCTCTTGTTTTTAATTAAAAGAAAATCACCCACACATTCTCCTGGTGATTTTTTTTTTTTTCCCTGTGGGGCATGGACCCGGCTCAGAGAAGGGAATGGAAAGTGGAGTCCATGGTTCCGGCCCTTCCCGGGGGGAGAGTTCTAAGAGCAGACATTGCAGACTCAGATGCTGGCAGTTCCCAAAGCACCAGGACCAGGGCTCTCTCATCGCCTGCTCGGTGGCACGGACAGAAAAGGGCCCCTCTTGTTAGCAGATGCAGCCAGCTCCCAGTATGGTCGAGTCATATACCTTTAGTTCTTCCTCAGAACTAAAGCAGAAAGCTCCTTCCCTCACTATGCTGTCATACTTTAATAGGAAGGATTACTCTCTATTCTAGATTCACAGGTTTTCAACCAACTTGGTGAACCGTCAGGTTTTAGGATCTGTCACCCAGCACACAAACACACTATAATTGTACCTCTTTAGACCCGACACTCTTCATTAGACCTGAGTCGTTCTGAGGAAATGTGTAGATGTTGTACACAATTTCTCAGATCTTAAACACCCAACAACAACAAAAACAACACAAACATACACACACACCAACAGATTAGTGGGGGGGGTGTGTTTTCAGAGAAGATTTTAGCAACTCTTCAGTTATCAGCTCTCAGTGGAATTTTACATATAGACCCCCAAAACGTAATAAGGGGCATTAATGAATACCTATTACAGGTTAGCCTATCAAGTGGCTACTTATAAATATCTTTCATGTGTCCATTATTTACAATCAAATGATAACTATTCATCCTATTTTGCCAATGAGGAATTTTAGCTTTAGGAAGCTTAAATAACTTCATCAAACACTTGGCCAGCAATAAAAACCTTAACACTCTCCCCACCCCACGCCCCTTTCTTTCTGTCCATCCATCCATCCATCCATCTATCTATCTATTGATCTGTCTCCCTCTGTGTTGTCTCTGTGTATGTCTCTCTCTGTCTCTGTCTCCCCTCTGTCTGCCTGTCTGCCTGCCTGTCTGTCTCCTTAATTATGCTAGACCCACTGGCATTCACCATCTCCATTTTGCTCTTTGGTTCTTGTGTACTAACTGTTTCAGTCCCAGAAGCAGCTAAGCTGTAGATACAGAATAAATAGCCTGCTGATGAGGTCTAACGGGGCAAACTTACATCATGGCTTTTCTTAGCTCTGTGTTATGGGGAAAGGACAAAAAGAAATATAAAAATCTCTTGAGTATAAATAGTTGATTTATCCAAGTTTTCCATTACAAATCAGTGGCTCTTTAAAGAGTCTTTTCTCATTTAAGGTTGAAACAAGGCTAAGAATCATTTCCAGATCCTGGTGGAATAAAGGAGAAAAAAGAAAATTGTTTTCATGTAATTCAAGTTAGCTTTAAATGCCATACTCCCAGGCCTAAATCTTGAAAAATCATAGGATTCTTTTAAGTTTTCAAACTACATCACTTATATATTTCTTCTTGGGAAGTGAGGTGGTACCGTACCAGTCATTTAACCTTTCTCTTCTCTTTGAACTTTTTGTCTAGTCAGGTCAACATGCCCAGTCTCCTTACTTCTGTAATTAAGGCCCCTAGAAGTTAGCAGATGTGCCTGAGGTCATACACAACACCAATACCAGTACACAGGTCTCCTGCCCACAACTCAGTTGCTATGTCTGTTTAAATATTAAGATGTTCCTTGCTTATAATCCACTCTGCATTTCCAGCTCTAAAAAGATACAAATCCTCAAAAACAAAAATCTGTCTTTGAGAGAACTCCCATAAAGACCTGTTGGCTTTCTCAGCCATCTTCCTCCTCCTTTACAAAGCAGGTCAGGTCACCCCAATGCCTTTGCAGTCAGACCAGTCTAGTGGAGCAGATGTTTAGGTCCCAGCTCTAGACCTGTACCAAACAAGACAACAGAAGCTGCTGATTTAGAACAGTGTGCTTACCCAGTGGTGATGACTTTCAGAATCCATCATAGGAGTAACCCAGAACTTAGTAGCTCCGGGGACCATGCTAGCACACTTGAGATGTATGGTTTTCTTGGAAAGAAATCCTATGAGTTCATGTTAGGATCAATCTATGCTTTAATGTGGATTCTAAGAACCTAAGCCTTGTGAGGTTCAGTCAGCCTGCCCCAAGCCACAGAGATGGTAAGTAACAAAGCCGGAACTCTTACTGACTTCAAATCTAATCCAGTCTCTACGAACCTTGTATGTTGCATGAGTTCTTTCTCATTAGAATTAATGACCTATGTCAAGTTAGAACAGATACCTTCTCCACCAGACTGTTAACAGCTCTGTGTCAGCAAAATTGAGGTGGCCCATCCTGTTCCATGAACCACATGCAACTGGAAGCAGTGAGAAATTAAAACAGTCTGGTTTATATTCAACCTATCCTAAGCATTGAGAAGAAACATGGTACAAAATCAGGATGTCTGTATAAGTAACAGGTGCACAGGTATATCAAGGAAATCCCATTAAGCCAGCTCAACATGGTAAGGTATCTGGCTTCAGCTAAACCCTAAGAGTTTGGGTCAGGGCTTGGGTCCTCCAACTGATGTGTTTTCTTTATGCCCTCACTGAGGAAGTGCCAGAGAGGGGAGCTGGCCTTTGGTAGTATCAGCTCCGTGCTCGCTTCAGCAGCACATATACTAAAAAAATGCATCATCTCCATCAGAAGAGTGCTTTCCCTGTGTTGCTGCCTTCTAGCCTGTGGAGTGGAACTCCACTTCATATGCTCTGACATCTGTGGACTGCAGCAGGTCCTCTGAGGCTGCGACACATCAAGTTTGAGGAGTCTGCCTGTCCACTGTGTGTGGTTCCATGTATGTAGCCCTTTGTTAGAAAGCATTCGGGGCCGCCAAGAGTGTGTGTTGACCAGGGAGGTGGCTGCTGCTAGGAGCTGTAAGTAAATAAATGGATGTCAGACGCTTACAATTAGGGGGGAAACAAAGAACTGTTCCCCTCCCCGAGCGTGTCGCCGTGGATGTTTTGGGTAATGATCATGAGGCCTTTACACACAGACTAAACTAAGCTCTTTGTATCCTTCGCAAGGTGGAGAGCTTGCCAAACCAATTTCAGCACGCAAAACACAGACAATTATTCTCTTGGCATTTAGAGGCCGCCCCTGTTTTTACTGGGGGAGGGATGGGTGGCTGGTTGATAGAAGAACGCTTTATAAGGAAAGGCAAGCCAACTTCACCCTGAATTCCCTTTAAAAGAAGCCCCTCCAACTCCAGTCTGGTTCCTTGTCTGTCTACGCAACCCGTCATCACAGAACCAACAGGAGGCCTCAGGCCCAGAAGTGTCACACTCACTGGAGTTGACAGTGTGTCACTTACTGTGACTGTTTTCATATCTTCTGTCTAGAAGCTCTCCATGCAATTATGCTATTTCTTTTGTGGATATATGGTTACATATGGTTAGTGAGTATATTTCTATTGGTAACCAATGAAAAGGCAGAATCCTTGATTATGGTCTGGGCCTATTGTGTACCATAAGTGTTATGATAATGGTAGCCTCTGTTCCCAGATCTGCCACAGCCCTTCAGAGTTTTCAAAGGGCCCTCCATCCTTACTCCAAAAATATGTGAGGAAACTTAGGTTGCTGAGGCTAAGGCTGTGAAAACTCTAGGCTTCTCCCCGACCAAAATGGGAACTGGCTTCTTGCTTAAAACTTTATGAACTTTTGATTTCTGTACTTTGGTTCTGGCTTCAAGGTCAGCTGCATAGCATGATGAATAAATACAGTGTCACCTTGAGCAAGCCACTACATTCTCAGTACCTTTATCAGTTGGCAGAAAAACAAACAACCCTGCGATGACCTTGAGCTCCTTCCTTCTCAGAGTGCTAACGGAGCTATATTTCAAAGTACTTAATGTTTGCCCAAGAGGCACAAAGAAGTACATTGTAGCTATTTTATAACTTCCTGAGCAAAAGGGGATAATAGCTAGAAGACTGAACAATACATTTTCAGTGGTGCTTTTAGCCTTCCAAGTCTGAAGTTTAATTTTTGGTTTGTAATTGCTTCTAAGTTTTGAGAACCAGATTGAGAGTTAATCATATACAGGAAAAACTTTTTTCTTTTGATCTTGCTAATCTTTTTCTTAAAACCACATACAATGACTAACAAGGACATTCCTAACAAAGGAACCATGTATGTGTGTGTGAGTGTGAGTGTATGTGTGCATGAGTGTGTGAATGCATGAGTGCGTGCGTTAAGGAAGGGGTTCAAGATGAGTTTTGTTGATGTTTTTAAAACTTAAAGAGTCCTCATGTATATCATCTTTTTCCACAATAACCCTTATTCTGTAATTATATTACATTTATACCTTTGCTTTTATACCTTTTCTAACCCACTGAAGAAATTGAAGATAAGGTCATTTTAAGGAATTTGTTCTTTGAAGCAGTTAGAAAACAAAAGTTGGTAAGTTTACCCAGCAGAAGGAGCCAACTGCAGATAAGCAAGGCCCGATGGGAAAAGACTCTACTCATATTTACACCTACATCTTCTCCTGTCCTTGAGGCAGCTTCCCCATGTCCAGTGACATGCACCAGAAATATAGAAGGAAGACAATTGCATCAGAAATTCTGTTATAAATCAAGAACTTTACATATTCTCATTTACTCTTATTTAAATCCTAAAGATGCCCAGCTATCTGAATTTATAGATAGAAAAGTCAGAATTGAAAAGTTAACTTGCTTAAGGTCACAAACTTTATAGGTTCCTATCCTAGACCATAAGTCATATGTTCTATTCCTATTCCTCAGGATTTCCCCAGCCCCCAGCTCACTAGATGACCTTTAATTTTCAGGTTCTTGCCTTGGTGAGTTTCTTGGCCTCTTAGCTACATAGTGCTATTTATGCAATGGTATTATTGAAGTCGAAGAATGTGTCGTTTCCAGCAGGAGGGTTCACATAGCTGCCCATGTGCAACAGAAAAGGAATGGAGGCGAGCCTACGTGCCTCTCTTTATATGTGCTTAATACATTCACCAAAAGCTGTACTATAAATTTTCTGTTATCATGGTTTCTATTTTGCTTTTACTGATTGATTACATTGATAAAGACTTAAGGGAATGTTCAGAACATTAGGTAAAGAGTAAAAAGAAAGAAAAAAAAAACTGATCATAAAGATAATAGTGGCCCCAGGCAGGAGGATTGACACCCAGGGATTAGTGGGTTTAACTTTCCTCTTAGAATAACTCTAAACTTGTTCATAGGGATCCCAGGTGCTCCTCGCTTTGGCCTGAAGCTTTACCTGATCCTCCCACCCCCTGATCTTCTCTCCTCAAATGCCTTCTGTTAGTGACCTAGCACTCTCCATTCTCCCTTCTGACTCTTGGTGTCCTCTGGGGCTGTGCTCTCTGCTTAGGCTCTTCCTCTGCCATCTGCCTTTTTGCTATAACTTTTTTTTTTTTTTAGTTTTTAATGAGATCATTTTATTTTTTTATTAGGTATTTTCTTCATTTACATTTCAAATGCTATCCTCTTTCCTAGTTTTCTCTTGGAAAATCCCCTATACCCTCCCCTCTTCCCCTGCTCCCCAACCCACCCACTCCTGCTTCCTAGCCCTGGCATTCCCCTGTACTGGGGCATATAATCTTCGCAAGACCAAGGGCCTCTCCTCCCATTGATGGCCGACTAGGCCATCCTCTGCTACATATGCAGCTAGAGACATGAGCTCTTGGTGGTGGGGGGAGTACTGGTTAGTTCATACTGTTGTTCGTCCTATAGGGCTGCAGACCCCTTCAGCTCCTTGGGTACTTTCTTTAGCTCCTTCATTGGGAACCATGTGTTCTATCCAATAAATGACTGTGAGCATCCACTTCTGTATTTGTTAGGCACTGGCATAGCCTCACAGGAGACAGCTATATCAGGGTCCTGTCTGCAAGCTCTTGTTGGCACCTGCCATAGTGTCTGGGTTTGCTGGTTTATGGGGTGGATCCACAAGTAGGGCAGCATCTGGATAGTCCTTCCTTCAGTCTCTGCTCTGAACCTTGTCTCTGTAACTCCTTCCATGGGTATTTTGTTGCAATAACTCTTAACTTCAGCAACTCCTCCTGAGAATCACTCACTGCCTTCATATGCTGTATGGGATAGCACCCTTATACACCTTCCCACTAAACTGTTATCTTCATGAGTGAGTGACATAGTCTCTTTGCATAAGTATCACTGGCTTACTCTATCAAATGAATGGAAAAGTTTACCTTGACTATCATCAAATGACCAAATTTCCTTTTAGTCTAGTCTCCTTGATTTAAGTCCTACAGATTTAGCCAAGCAAATGTCACACGTTCACTCAGATGCTGCACATTAATTTGAGGAAGATGGGAACCAAGTACATGTATGACAAACATCATTATTCCATGACCATCTTGCCTCCAGCACCTTAAGTTTGGCCATCTGACATCCTGTTTTGAATGTATTCATTGATGAGTTGGACCAACAGCTCTCCTTAGATCAGAGTTCAATTTACTTTTGCGTTAATGACCACATACTAAATATCTTAGATTTTGCAACCCACACAGCTTCTGACAGATTGACTTATTTATAGGTTCCTTGATTATTATTTCATAACATCATCGAAGGCAGACATATGAAAAACATGGCGTGCGCGCGCGCACGTGTGTGTGTGTGTGTGTGTGTGTGTGTGTGTGTGTGTCCTTCCTTCTTTCCTTCCTTCTTTCCCCATCCATCCATCCATCCATCCATCCATCCATCCCCAGCAAGCAGCCATGAGTCGACAAAGGACTGGAAGTGGCTGTGTACCAGTAGAACTTTACATTTAAAAGGGAATCTAATTGGAAAGAATGCACACTTGGTAAAGTCTTTGCCACATAAACACGATGGCTGAAGTTTGAATTGTTAGTGCCCATATAAAAGTCATGGCAGCACACATCGTTCACCCCAGAACTGACAAGGTGGAAACAGGTGGATCCCTGAAGCACGTGGATCAGCCAGCCAGTATAGCTGAATTGGTGAGCTACAGGTTCAGTATGAAACGCTGCCTCAGAAAACAGTGCAGTAAAGTAACTGAGGGATATATATAATGTCTACCTGTGGCATATGTGCACACAAACATATACACCTACATGTGCACACATACATGACTACACATACCTCTCTGTCAGCTCTCTCTCTCCCTCTCCCTCCCTCCCTCCCTCCCTCCCTCTCTCCCTTTCCCTTTTCCTTTCCCTTTCCCTCCCTCCCTCCCTCCCTGTCTCTCTCTCTCTCTCTCTCTCTCTCTCTCTCTCTCTCACACACACACACACACACACACACGTGCGCGCGCGCACGCCATGTTTTTCATATGTCTGCCTTCGATGATGTTATGAAATAATAATCAAGGAACCTATAAATAAGTCAATCTGAAAGAATAAATGGTTCCTCTGCCTCCTAATTGATATTTGTTCACAAAATCATTGTTTATTCTGGTTGGATAGGAGTTAACTATGTGTATGACCTCAGGACCACTGGCAGCAGATACTAAGACTATGTACATTTGGCATTGATATTACCAAGGGCTAGAAAATCTCTTGGGCCACAGTCTCTTGGAAATATGATTTTGTTATTGACTTAATGAGAGAAATAAGGTCAATTCCTATTTGAGATCCCATAGTTTCTGATCACAAAATGTGACTCCTAAATTGATTGGGATCAGTTTCAATATGGTTATTTTACTCTTAACTGGATGTCTGAAGTATTTCTATCATGAGAAAATTACAATTCTTTGCTGTAGAATGCAGACACTTTCCTCAGCTGCTCTTCTGCAGCCCCTTTGCTCAAGTTTAAAACAAACAAAGAAAACCAAAAAGGGGGGAGGGGGAGAAAGAATTTTTTGGCTGAATTCTGCCTCCAGTCTAGAAATGTCCAACTCTTAAATTAAAACAGCGTAAAGAATTTAGTATCGTAGGAGTCTGTTGGTGCTTAGCTCAGCTATGGTGGAACGGAAGCTGTGTGGGACAGACTGTTCACATTCTGTCATTGATATCTCTCCTGGCCCCTTCAGATGTGTAAGCTTGAACTGTAGAACATGAGAGAGAGAGAGAGAGAGAGAGAGAGAGAGAGAGAGAGAGAGAGAGAGATTGATTGATTGATTTGGTTTTCACTTCCTGCAGTCCATTTCCACTATCTGGGCTTCCCTAGCTTTTAGTGACTTAGAGAAAAGAAAAAAGATCAAACCCAGGCTTACTATGAAGTTGCTTCTGAATATTCCTAAAAGGAAACAACACAAGAAAAATCCCTGTGTTAGGTTTTACTTGAATTGGTTGTAGTTCTTATTCTTGTATCTTTGATTGGTTTTCTGGTCCATAGCAGAAAAGAGAATGCAGTACGGGGTGTGTCCCTAAAAGTGGGCAACAGAGTACAGCTTTGAAAGAATTCCAGAATAATATAATTGACTTGGTTTTTTGTCACAAGCTGCATAGCCTGCAGAAATGAGTTTTCCGAGAACTATCGCTTTTCCTTTTCAAATGCCAAAGGTTATTTTTATTTGCTTTAATAAACACGTTGATGGAACTTTTTAAGGTAATCCACACTTTTCAGTTTAAGTAGTGGTCAGTGTAATGCATCTGACCAATGTTTGGCTCACAGAATGCAAACATTTTCTATTTTGTTTTCTGTGTCCTCTATCAGTCCTTCATCTGAACTTCTCGCTTATCCAATTTGAAGTTTTAGCTGCTAAGGCCTGTGCTGGAAACTGAGAGATCTCGTGGGCACGGAGGCGCCAGGCCTAGAGTTGTGTTCTAGGTGCAGGTGTTTGAAGGGAGCCGTCTGAGGGACAGTGGGCGTTGCCTCCCTTGGTCTTCATTGAGCCTATATGAAAATTGAATCTCAAATTTGTGGTCATTGATCTGTTTCCTGTCACCATGAGCCATTCTGCCTTTGATTTGAGGTTCTAAAAGAACTAAATGAACTCTAAGCATCCTTTTTCTAATAGTACTTATTTGGTATGTTCAGAGAGGTTGAGCCCATTCTGCCAGTGTGAGGACTTATCTTCCTGAACCTCTGAGGTGCAAGTGTTCATTTTCACATTGCATAGTGAAGAAATTAAAACTTACAGAGCAATGTATGTGCCCAGCATCACAGAGCTAACAAAATAGTTCAACTCCAAGCTCAAGCCACCTACTTGTGCTGCCCAGGCAGGTTTTCTGAAACACCGTGCTTCCAGGAGATGGGAAAACAGACTTATGCCAGACGTGCTTAGGACTATTATGCTAGCTCATACAGTAATCCAATCAGCCTGTGAAATAGCTATCATAAAATTGTTTTGATTTTACACACAAAGGATATCTGGTCACATAAGAATGATTACACATCTGTTAATGGTAAAATCTGAGGCAGAATTGGTTGGTGCTCAGCTTTTCTGAGCCTCCATTTCCTCATCGAAAGATAAGGTCAATAATAGAACCAACCTTTTAGGATTAACATAAAGACCAAATGAAATAATCCTTGTCACATACCACTATGGCCGTTACATAATGGACCCTTAGTAAGTCAGAGCTATGGTCCCTCTACCCCATGCTGTAAACTTACTCTAAGTACCCAGTCTTTGCCCCGCCATGCATTGGATAATGCCAAACCATAGGATATCTTCTCTCACTTAAAGCAGGTAGGTAAAGTGCTTGGTCATTTGTTCTTCATCATCCAGGTTGTTACGTCAGTAGTTTGGGGTGCCCTTCCAATTTTGTGACTGTGTTGTTCTTACTGTGGAGTTTTGTCTTTCCCGATAGGAAACTTTAAGGCAGAGGTCAGTCCTCTCTACAGTAATGAAGTGGTGTGCTCACATAACCTGGAGCACAGCCCACCAGCACAGCTCAGTGTGTGCTCACACAGGGGCACAGCTCGGTGTGTGCTCACACAGGGGCACAGCTCAGTGTGTGCTCACACAGGGGCACAGCTCAGTGTGTGCTCACACAGGGGCACAGCTCAGTGTGTGCTCACACAGGGGCACAGCTCAGTGTGTGCTCACACAGGGGCACAGCTCAGTGTGTGCTCNACACCTTTAATCCCAGGTGATCTTGAGCTTGGAGATCTTTCTGTCTTAATCTTCTAGAATCCATAGCCGATATGCTATCAAGACCTCCATACCAAGATCCAGATCAGAGACTTCTATATCCAAGCCTCCAGGTTAGGGTCACTGGTGAGCCTTCCAAATCTGAATTGTAGCTCATTCCAAATATAATCAAGTTGACAACCAGAGATAGCCACTACAGGTGCAATACCCACAAAAGCTCCCAATAATAGAAGCAAAACAAGACAATGGGTTTTTGTTGGATGGGCATAATGAAGAAAAAAATTTGTCTTGTCTTTACTGCCAGGGAACCAAAGACCACAAGTAGTTTTCAAACTGGAATATAGTGGTGTGGGTTGATTCAAGAAAGCAATTGTACAGAGTAAATCCCAGCCATGCCTAAACGAGAAGATAACAACCACAGCTAGCTATAGCTATGCTGCTAGCAGAAGACAGAGCGTTTCTATTTAGATTGTCATCCCCCAACCCCCGCATCCCAGAGCCTTGTGTGCCCTCTGCAATGGTGATTGGGAGATTCCACACCCAAGCATTGGTGGTCAGGAATCTGTAGACCCCTCGGGTGGACCTGCTAAGTTTCACGTCGGATACAGTGGACGCTGTCCCATCACTTCGTGAGATTACAGGTAGACAGCCTTCAGCATCTCTCTCTCCAGAAAACACCCTACTGTTCCCTGATTAAATATATTCCCTTCCTCTTACATACATCTTACATACATCTCCAATATAGCACTTTCTACATTGTGTTATGTTCCTGATGAACCCTGGAATCCTTGGCTAGTGCTAAGAGGTACCAAGCACCTCAGTGTCGCTCACCAAATGTTTGTTGACTGACTGACTGACCAGCTTGCTTGCTTTGTGGGTTTTCTGACTTATTAAAGAACATGACTACCATATGATCCAGTTATACCTCCCATGAGATAATACCCAAAAAACTTTCAAGTCAACAAACAGAAATACTTATACATCCATGTTTAATGAGGCACTGTGACTTGTCACAGAATCAGCCTTGATATCTGTCTGCAGATACATAGATATGAATATAAACACAATGGACTTTGACATGAAGCCATAAAGAAAATTTGAATTAGGCCATTTGCAAACAAACAAATGAAACTAGAGATTATCATGTTAAGTGAAACAAACCAGATGCAGAAAGAGTCTCTCTCTGTGTGTTTGTGTTTGTGTATGTGTATGTGTGTGTGTATATACATACATGTATACATATGCATCTGTGCATGTTCTTGCAGTACAAATAGAAGAAGTACACAGAAAGGTGGGTGACTATGATGAAATTACATGTCACACATGTATGCATGAAAGAGTCCTAATAAAGCCCATTATTTTATATAGTAATATGTACCAACCTGCAAGACAAATGACCTTTTAAAGAACATGGGCCCCCAGTACAGTAAGTTCCATCTGTTACACCCTCCCTTCCAGTTTCTCCTTGCTCGATCTGCCCCAGGGAAACCAGCCACTCCTCTGTTGCCCTCCCTCCTCAGCTTTAGCTTCTCCTCCCCTCTTTACACATCGCTTTCCTCCTCAGTCACAGACACGAATCCCTCTTGGTTTTCTGGTGCTCTCCTGACTCTGGAGTCTACTCTAATCTTCGTCTTCGCTGCTTCCCTTTCACACAGTCCTGATTGGCTATGTCCATCTCCTTCCGTTTCACACAGTCCTGATTGGCTATGTCCATCTCCCGTGCACTGTCCCAGCCTTGTCCTCACCGGTGGCGGACTGGTGGCTTCACCATTTCTAAATCTAGGAACTTCTTTATAGTTGCCATATTTCTCAGCAGACTGATGCAGAAATGGCTAATGTTGCCTTTTCCACGCCTCCCCAGGCTCTGCAGCCTGGTGACTTTTCTACCCCTGCTTTCCTTTAACATATTTCCTTCTATAGGAATAAAAATACTACTTTTCCTGTTTCTAAGCTTCTTTTAATTTAGATCACAACAAAAGTACAAAGCAGAGGGATAACTTGCAAACATTCCTCAGGCTTTCTGACTCAGTAGAGAACTTTGTGTACTAGCAAAGAGTAGTGAATGAAGCGCACACATTGTGTGCCAGGCAGCTCTGCCACCAGGCTTGTGCTTCTACACACCCTGAACACCAACAGACGGGATCTAGTGAAAGATCGGCCAACAAAACCAAGATTCCGAGCCAGAATGAGTTCTAGTTTTTCACAAAAGTATGATTTTCCTTTGAAAAGCTAACCATAACTTATGTATTTATGTGTGTATACACACACAGTAGTTATATATCTCCTATGTGATCTTTATTGTTTCTGTGTGGTTTTACCATTAGAACATGCTCAATCACTTCCTCAGTGCCATGTGTATTCCTGAGTCCTGCCTTCTGGGCTGTCCCTGAACTTCTGCAGAACTCCAGCCCTCAAACGAGAAGCTAAGCTCCATAGTTGGTGCGTTTGTCACTCTTTCTTTTCCAAAACTGTCTCCTGTACATTCTTGTACTTCTTTGTTGCCAATACTCTATGCATCTTTTTTTATTTTTGTTTTGTTTTGTTTTAAGTAGAATGGAGGTTTAGTTTGAATTCAGAAAGGTAAATAAAAAGAAAAGAGGGGGAGTAGCTAGCCATCTGGTGTCAATTTCTACTGCTCTTTTCTGGACTAATTCCTGAAGATAGAGAACTAAGATTTAAACCATAAGGAATCCACTCAGTGGGTGGTGTGCTACCGAAGTCTAGCACAGCTCCCACCCTGACACTCAGTTTGCAGTTAGCCAGTAAGAGCTATACCATGTTATATCTGCCACCGAAGGGTAGGAAGGTCCCAGGGGAAAATGGCCTACAATTAGTGTGGTTAATAGTATCAAAAACTACTTCATCAAAGGGGGGTTAGAATGCTACTATTCATGCAGCGGATGAAGAGTTGAAGCTACTGTGGGTTGTGTGAGGCTTAGAGACATGAGCCAGTTGGCCTGGTGAAAGAATTACAGAGTAGATCCTGGAGCTAGCTAGTTAGTGCAAGAGGCTGTGGAAAGGTGTGTGACATGGAAGGAAAGGTAGAATGGACATGACGGACAAAAGAACGACATGGAGACAAAGCCATGCATAGACATGTGGAGGAGTTTTGACTATATGCTTTGGCAGTGGAATCTAGTGTGTTTGTAAGCCGTTTATATGTGTAGCAGAAAGAGTAACTTGTCAGTAATGATGTTGTAAGATCAGCCAGTTAGGACTGGAGAAAGATCACAACAGCAGAAAGCATGAGTACTGCATGGGGGCCCAGGACTGGTTCCCACACCCACATAAAAGAAGACCTTAGGGCTCTGGAGAGATGGCTCAGGGAGAAAGAACACTTTTGCTGCTCTTTCAGAGGACTAGGGTTAAGTTCCCAGCACCTAAGTTAGGTAGCTCACAACTGCCTGTAGCTCCAATTCCAGGGGCTCTGTTGTCTTCTTCTGGCCTCAGGTGTGCACGCACGCACGCGTACACACACACACACACACACACACACACACACACACACACACACACACACAGAGAGAGAGAGATGGATTAATTTTTAAAAGGCAGGTATTTTTGTCTCACTGTAACTCTAGCACTGTAAAAGGGGCAGAGACAAGCTTGCTAGCCACCAGTCTAGGTTCAGGTCAAGATCTTGTCTTAAAGGACAGAGAAGAGAGTGGTCCAACAGAGGATGACTTCTTCCTCTGGTCTCTGTGTGTAAGTGTACAGGTACATGTACACTCATACAGAACACATTCACACTACACCCATATACACACATACACAGAAAAAAACCAACTTATTGTCATGTCAGGATAAGTATTTGTTCTGTATTTTTAAGTAATAATCTACTGAAATAGGTTATAAATGTAACAGAAATGCATAGAATATATTTGTAACTGTTAGAAAAATTATTGTAAAGATGTTCAAATAGTTTCTATGCTGCCTTTATAATTTTAAACACTCTAAAGAGGAATTGAGTCATTTAATCTTTATTGAGGTCCAATTCATTTTGTTAGCTTCATCATATATTTAGTAATCTTTAAATCAAAATGCAATAACCATTTAGAGATAGCAGGAGAAATAAGACTGGCAACAAAGGCATGTTCTGACACACAAAGTGAGAGCAGCCTCATGGCACATTATCACATCAGCACCCAGGGTGTGGGGGCAATTGTGTAGAGAACAATTAAAGGAAATTACTCATGTAATTCTTAAAAAGACCTACCCAGCCTTGAGTCTGGGATTGTGGTCTTCTGGCTGTAAGCCCAAGCATGTTCAGTATGCGGAGAATACGACCACTCCCATAGGGACCGAGGCGATAGCAGCGTGGGCCTGCCTCTGTCACACAGGCAGAAAGGCATGTGCATACACCTAGTCATTTCTTTGGTCTCTCTTCCCACCCCCTCCCCCACCCCAACTCCCTCCTTCTATCATAATTGTCTACAGTGTGTATTGTATATTAGAATATGTATTGTGTAATACAGTAATTACGAGGCTCCACCACGAGGCAGGTTAAGTTCATTTTCAGCATTGAATAAAAAGATATAGTAACTCAATAAAACAGGGCAGATTTATTAGGTTTTTTTTTTTTCTTCCAGTCAACAAACAAAGTCGATAAAGATTTCTTTCTGGCCAACTAATCAACTTTACTCACCCGGCTTTAATTATTCCTCTCAACAACTAGTATGAGGTAGATGTCTGTGGATACCCATTTTACAGAAGGGGAAACTAAGATTCCAAGAAATCAAGTAGCAGGACTTGAATGTGATCTAAATCTTACAACTCCCTACCCAGCCTTTTTCCACAGCTGTTCCTCAGTTAGAGAGGCTCGAGAAGTCCTGGATTCGGATGCTTTAGGAAACACTATTCCTGAACAGGTTGATGGAGGCCCCTAGGGCCGCCCCAGGTTGCACTGTGAAGTTGGAAGCATCCCCTCTCTCCTCCCCAGGCCTTGCAAACCTTTACAGTACTCTAGCTCTGTCCACTTCCCTTCCCACCCACTCCATTGGCTTGCTTTCCTAATGGTCAGCTTATCCCGTGCAGGAGTCAGCCGAGTCTGGGAAGGAGAAAGATAGATGACCTTCACCACAGGCTATTGTTCATGCTTCTTTCTGGATGATGTACAAGTCTCTGTTATTCCTCTCATGTTTACTCTCTATCTGAATCTATGTCAATTTATGTGCCTTTGGCTCTAAACCGCAGTTTATATATTTTCATGTTGTTAATATTTTTAATTGGTGTTTTTAAAGTAAATGTACTCTATGTTTGGCAAGCCAACAAAGTGGAATGAAGAAAGAGTTTGTCTTGAAAAGTAACCATATAAGGTGAAAAGTCCCATTTTGTGTGGGTGCATGGGTGCATGCGTACAGACTGCAGGTTTTATCGGGCATGATGTTCATTAATATTTATTGTAACAGTTTATAGTGCAGCCCCTTGAGTCCCTCTGGATTGTGCATAGCCTTGATGACGTAACTGTGGAAAATGCAATAAATCTAATGTTGAAACTGCTTCTAATGGGAAGTTTCTTTATAGTTGTAAAGTTAACTTGCCTCCTCTAGGATGAGAGACGGTGGACAAAGCCCCTGCTGACCTTGATATTTGGGGGGGCAGTGCTATTCACTGCACTGAAAAATGGCATTGTTCGTGAGACTTTTTCTTTTTGCTGTGTTATATTTAAAATTCTCTGTGTGCTCCTTGCTGATATTCAGTGAAGTAACAGGCCTTTGTATGTATTAAACTATAGCTCTTGATACTCTCTTTAATGTATGCAGAATTATCATTTCCCTACTTGAATAAGCAAGTGCATGAAAAGACTTACTTAATAAGTCATAGAATCTAAACTTTGCAAAGAGCCTAGGTATCATATAGTTTAATTTCACCAGTTGCTCCGTAAACCTCTTCAGTGACTTGTAGCTGAATTATCAGCCAAAAAATATCTCATGCTCTATATTTTAGGAAGTTGTTGTTATACTATTTTGAAAGAAACTCCCAGATCCTACACACTTGGCTTTGTGGCTCTTTTTGAAGCTATGTAGAATAAAATATTCTTTCCCTTCCATGTTATCTGTGATGTTTAAAGTCAAAGACATTATCTTGCTTTACCTCTTTACTGGGGACAGTCTGTTTTCTTATAACAGTTTATTTATATTCCTGGTTTGTGTGAGTCAGATGCAGCTAGACACAAAGTACTGAGGATGAAGTGCGCCATGTCCTTGCCCTAGGGATCTTTGAGTCTCATAATGGTAGAAATCCGAGGTGGGGCCATACATAGGTAGGTCACCGAAATTAACACTGAGGGTTGGAAGCAATGGTCCAATGAATGGTCCTGGAGAGAATTCACCACAAGACACATTTTGGAAGGTATTGTGAATGGCCCTCGGAATCTAGATAAACACGGGAAGTGGAAACCATGGAGGAAGGCTGAAGATGAAAGAATGCATGACAAGGTTAGCTGTTAGCTGAGTGAGGTGGTGTGGCTGGGTACTGGCACTGATTGGGATTTGGGAGGGAGAGACCAGGGAGGAGACTGAAAGCTGAGCTGATGGGTGTGGGGATGAGGTCAGACAGGAGGGAAAGTGGAGAATAATGCGATGTCCTGATCAGAAAGATATTCATTGTTCTCTTAATTACACAATTATTTGGGCAACATAAAAGGCACTATATGAGGTCATTTAGGTTTGGAAATATTGTGAATATTATGTTTTGTTATTTGAGTCTAAATATGTCTAGTCACTGCAGTAGCTTAGAAATTTCAGAGAAGGAAGAGGAAAAAAAACCAATTAACCAACCAACCAACAAACAAAATCACTGTTAAACATTCTTATGGCCATCACAAGGTTTTGGGTGCTTTCTGCACCCAACATGATGATGAGGAAGAGAAAGAGAAAAAATACGAGAGATGGCCATATTATATGAAGAAATTTAAGGCTCAAGCTAATTCTATGAATTAACTAATATACTAAAATACAGAGATTTAAATACCACAACAGAGATGAAAAGGGTAAACGCAGAGATAAAATTTGAATACAAGCCCTAAAAACAGATATGGAAAGGTTGGGGTTCGAAGAAAGAGAATACAGCACTTCTGTACAAAGAATGGCTTCTAGAGACATGGCTCCTACTTGCTGCTTATGTTCCCAATTACACACGAGGGAGGCAGGGCACGGGGGGGGGGGGGGGGGGGGGGGGGGGGGGGGGGGGGGGGGGGGGGGGGGAGCTGTCCTGCGTAGACACAGCAAGTATCCATGCCAGTATCCATGCCTACTACAGTGCAGCTGCAGGGGGCCATCACTTCCTCTAGCTTTCAGGAACTGACCTGGGTTTTCCAGCACTTGGGGCCGCCTGCTGTCTTACCTGCCTCCTCAGAGAGGGTTAATGTGAGCATCTGTTCGGAAGTGCAAGTGACATCAGACACTGTGAACAGAGTGAGGCATTTAAATTCCATCACAGGAAACCTGAAGCACTCTTCCCTGCCTTTATCAGTATCTTCTGACTATGCATCAGTTAATGATGTGTGATTAAAGTATGTCATAGATCCAGTAGTCGCCACCAGCCGTCCTAAGCAACATTCAGCAAGAAACTGATTCATTAATTCACCCAAGTGTAATAATCTTCAGGCTCATATTTAAATATTTGAAAATGATATGCATTCTTCTTTATGATTAGCTATAAACAAGTTACAGGCTAGTTCTATGATACAATTTTATACTGCACATACATATGTGCAGAAGGTATTATAAGCAATCATTCTCAAACCTCCCAAACACATGTAATGTGCCCTTTACTCTCAGTACTCAAGAGGCAGAAGTAGGTAGATCTCTGAACATTCAAAGCCAACCTGATTTATATAGCAAGTTGAAGGCCAGCCAAAGCTTCCGAGGTCTTCTCCTGCATAGTAACAACAAGTTGACATAGCTCGTTGAGTCAAGCTCTTGTGCTCATCTGCCGTATGTGTCAGGTGTGCTCTGAGCTCGTGTTTCACAACCTGTGCTTCCCAGCATGGCTCGGAAAATGGTAGTACTTGTTTAGAACATTTGATTAAGAAGAGACTTCGGGAGGGTAGCTCCTTTAAAAGCAAGAGGCTCCTAGGGACACTGATGGGTACAGACCCGGCCAGGCTGCCCAGGATCATATCTTCACACATGTATCTACTGGAAAGCACTTTCTTATATTATTCCATGTCAATTTGGCTTACATAATAGACAGCTGTAGAAACTCCCTGCTCCCTCCACCCCTTCACCCCTTCACCCCTGCAGAGAAGGTGTATAAAAGCTGCAGGTCCTCAACACTTCTTCAATGACCTTATTAAAGTATCAACTACTTTGTAGATTATAATAAAGTGCAAACATATAAAATATGTTCTAAAGTAAATACAGTCTAACCACCAGGAAAGACTGTATTGTTCCATAAGAGTATGTCTTAAATGCAGTGTCCTAACATACCACTGAGGCCCCTCTGAGAGCCAAAGACTGTGAGTTTGAATTGTGAGACAACAAACCCAGACAGGTGTTTTCTTCTGCAAGTAAGCAGCTCAGGGCCTTCTTTCTCCTGTTCTTTTGTTTTGAAGGTGTCGGGAGTTTTGTTTGTTTTATACTCAGTATGTCTATCAGTAGTGGCCGTTGAGAGAGGTGATATGACACATGCTTGTAGCTCTTGGGGGGCAGCATGCTTTCTCAAGTCAGAACTCATTGTCCAGATATTTAGAAGTGATGGAAACATTGAAGCTCTAATTTCTTCTGGATACATTTCTGCATTTGTGTTTTAACAGAGGAGTTGTTGTTTACAGAGATTTATTGCATAGTATCTTTTTTTTTGATTTTTGTTTTGTTTTATTTAAAGGTGTTTATTGTCATGGCAGGAAGGCAAGCTAAAAGGGTAGTAAAGCAGAGAGAGGTAGAGAGTAGAGAAGTAGAGACCGGCCATGGCCACGTGGAGGGCGGGGGGAGGGAATGTGGAGAGAGGGGGAGCAAGAGGGCAAGAGAGAAAGGCAAGAGAAAGAGAGTAAGAGTGCACAGTATCTCTTAGATAAGGATAGGAAGTGTTCACAATGTGTAGATGAATAATTGTTCACGGGAGCTGCTTCCAGACCTTGGAGTCCAGGTGTCAACTGCACACCCTGGGATTGGAGGCTGCAGTGCTGGGAGTTGGAGGGGTTAACTCAAGGCAGATTGCCCAGGGTGAAGCAGTCTCCTGCCAGCGGCCTTTGCTGACCACACCCCCCATCCCGTCCACCTATTCTTCTACTCTTTGCCATTAAGAAGAGGTTAAAGCATGAAGATGTTGCTTAGCTGTACTAGCATCTTGAATCAAATTGTAGCTATTGCATCCCCATTTGTTGAAGCCAACACTGAGTTTGTGATCTATAAATCTAGAATGGCGTGCTTCATTGCTATCAGACATCTTCCTACTAGAGGGGCAGTTCAAGTTCTTGAAACAGAAATGGACCCAGCCAACTTGGATGCAGTTGTTTCTGACCTTAGTCCTTAGTGGACAAGGACAATGCACTGCGAAGAACAGGTTTTTTAACCAGGGATCAAGATTATTACCTGCTCCTGGTGTGCCGATGGCATGAATCCAGTGAGATATTGGAACTGACCCTTACTTACTAGTTCATGACTGTTTGGAAGGACTTCATGGGCTAATCTTTAAGCAGTTATCATCAACATTAAATCACTTTAACTTGTAACCAAATAAATCATTTTTAAAACAAAGATAGCAAGTACTCAGCTCCTCATTTCCTAATCACTTTACTGCACTTTATGTTTACCAAGGCTCTTGATGTTATTTACATCTCTGCTCTTCTCAACTGATATCATGCGATAGCTTCCAATCTACCACCTTACAAATGGACGAGCTTCCAGTCAGGGTGTATGTTTTCTCCAGAGAGCCAACTGTTACTCATTCCCCAGCACATGTCTGGATGTGATAATTGTATGCCAGTGTGGTCTTTGTGACAGTGAAACACAGTCACTTGGCCTAGGTCCAAATTTTCCCTCTCCAGTCTAGATGGTGCTGCCTAGCTGGACTGGTGAGAGGAGAAGGGGAGGGGAGGGGAGGGGAGGGAAGGACAAAAACTTTTCAGGTCTCTACTTATCTGCCTCTACTACATGAATATCTACCATCAATTAAAGTTGTTACCTTAATGAAATAAGATCACTTGTACTTCTGTTCAGTTTTTATCCCCAGAACCCATAGTATAACTAGTGTTTACCCAGCTTTTGAACATTCTTATTCTCTTTCCTTTGCATTATCCTCAAGCTAAACCCTGAACTCACATACTCACAATCCTTGTATGTATGTGGCTATTTAATTCTGTCAGGAAGATTTCTGCTCTTCCTAAATGGTTGCTGTTACATAGGACACTATCAAAATAGTTTGGGAATTTTGGAGCTCTTGGTCTCTGGAATTACATGGGTTGCCAGTGTAAGACCTGCCTGCAGAGAATGAGTTCAGTAGACCATGCTATGCATGGAGGACACCATGATCTACCATAAGTGAATTAACTCAAGCTGATAGGACTCTAAACTGCCTTGCCTGAGATTCCAAAAGGAAGAAGGTCGAGTGTTCCTGGCTGACCCTTGATACTTCCCAGATAATATACAAGTTGGAGGGCTACCAAGTGATCATTTTATTCTTTACAGTTCCCCGTTGGGAAGAAAATCATAGGAATATGGAAAGAGGCTTGTGTAAGAATAGTCTAGAAAAGAATGAATAAAGTTCTTAGAGACTTTTCATCCTCTGAGAGCGACTTTTTGCAAAGCTTGGATTAGGTTTGGCAAGGGATGTAAGCACTGAACTCTTGGAATATGTTCTTGGCTCTTACACTCATCTCTAACTTAGAGCAAATCAGCTGACTTCTCTGCCTGTAAAATAATACTCCCTCTGACATTAATACTTACCTCATGAGGTTATCTACAGGATAGTGCTGTGTTTACGTCATTCCGTTCACAGAGAGCTCAGTGCACTTTTCATGCATTGAGAATGAAGTTTCTTCTCAGGAGTCAACATGAGAATTGACTCTTGAGAAATGAACTTAAGCCATAAAAGCCTGACTCCAGTGTAAGCAGGAGGAAATGTAATACATTGTGATCTAGTGGGTCAGATGAATTTCCACTATAAGTCCTGTCTTTTTTCCCTTTTTTTGAATTAAGGAACTATGGTGAGTCCTTACAACTGGATGGGAGATCTCACTTCTGCAATCAGATCTCCTGTGATACATCCAGAACTTGGAAAACGGTCAAGACATTTTTTGATGACACACCTTTGTACCCTGGTAGTAGCTGACAGACATCTGGGAAATCTTAATTCTCAACAGTAGAACCTCACTAGACAAAGAATCCCATGCCTAGAAGAAATAATGGCATAGGGATGTTTTCTCTGTTCATTAGACTTCACTATACCCACTATTGAGTGCCTCTTGTGTACATGATCTTGAGCAATGTGGAAAATAAAAGAGACACACCTGTCCAACAAAGGTAACTTGGTATGAGCAAGGAGGTAATGCAGCAGGGTCTACACGTAGATATGTGTGGCCATTCTCAGGTGATCCCAAGAACATTACAGAATTACAGGCATTTCTGTTGGCCAACCTCAGTATTACCCATCTACCAAGGAATATGTTGCTCAGTGGAGAAACATCAGATCTACCATGGGGGTCTAGACAGGAAGGTTTCCAAACTGATGGTTTCAGCCATTCCAGTGAATTCAGTGATGAGAATGTGGAGCTTTGGTTGGAAATGCAGAGAAGTTTTCTGTGGGATGAAACTTCTTCTAAAGTGTAAAAAATTGAAAGAAATGTGGAAAAAGAATTTCAGACTAAGTATACCACAAGCCCCAGTGTTTGGACTACTATGACAAACTATAGAAAGTTTGGCTTTATCATAGTCTGAACTATAACTGGGGGAAGTAGTGGAAAACAGAATTAAAAGTACCTGTCTTGTTATCATTCTCTGCTGAGTCCTATGAAATCATCTGGAATTTGGGAGGTAAAATTAACCAAATGGTTGACATATTTGAATATGAGATAGGGAATAAGAAAAAAAAACAGAACCAGGAATATAGATTTGGATTTTTTCCATGTCAATAGTATTTAAAATCAGTAGCAGTGAAACTGGATGAGAAGAGTATTTAGAATTAGCAATATACCAAAAGTGAACCCTCTAGGAGCACATATGAAAGAGGTTAATGAAAGAACCTAGAAGCGAATGTGGGAATCCAACAGAGAAGTGGGGAGTTTGCTGTTTTCACCTAGGAAGATACCTTGCAGTGAGCACGGCAGAGCAAGGCTTCCCACTTTACAGCTGAGGACAAAAAGCACTGAGACCAACACTAATTTCCTCAAGGTCAACTATGGAACCCTGTTTCAGGCCTATGCTCTGTGGTTTTAGAAGCCACAGTTGCTGATTGGGTGAGCAGTGTCCCACTGACACTCACTGCCTTTCAGACCTTGTGGTACGAGGTGACTGAGGCTGAACTTTTGAATGTGTGATTAACTGAGTTAAATACTATGAAGGACATAAACATGATTTCCATGTCATTCTTTTTCCAAACATTTTAAAGGTTTATTATTATTATTATTATTATTATTATTATTATTATTATGAGTATGATAGGGGGCTCAAACAAGCCAGCACACATGTGAAGGCCAAGGGATCATTTGTAGAATTATATCTCACCTATTTTTATGTAGGTTCTAGAGATCAAGCTCACACCAAGGACCCTTTCACACCAAGGACTTTTATCCACCAAGCCATCTTGCAGTCCCCTGGTCAGCCCTGAAATCTCATTTCATAGGCTCAGTGCTTCCATATCCCTGTCTAATTTTGTTCTTAATTTTCTTCCATTTGCTTGATTGCAGAGTCTGCCCCTCCCCTCGTCTCTCTCTCTGTATCCCCCCCCCCCGTCTCTCTCTCCCCTTTTTTGTTTCTGGCTTGCTCAATTGAAACTACCGTCCTCAGTTTCCATGCAGGAGATTACTAGGAGGCAGGTACAGCAGATGATACTTGATGCTCTGGGTCATTGGCTTTAATGAGCAACAAACACTGTTCTGATTTGAAATGTAAGTCAGGGTCGGGGCAGAAGCAGGCTAACAGAGAGTCAGGAGCTCAGTTAATTGGAAAGAATTTTAATATTATATAGATCTAAGCATTATCCTCTAAACTATAGCCAGCCATTGAAAAATACTTTACGCCGGGCGTGGTGGCGCACGCCTTTAATCCCAGCACTCGGGAGGCAGAGGCAGGCGGATTTCTGAGTTCAAGGCTAGCCTGGTCTACAGAGTGAGTTCCAGGACAACCAGGGCTATACAGAGAAACCCTGTCTCGAAAAACAAAACAAAACAGAAAAAAACAAAAAAAGAAAAATACTTTACAAAATATTGTGGGACAATAAATGTTGGTGAGGAGGCAACTGAAGGGGAAACACAGTGGTTTCCTTGAATGAATGAACTAATGAATAAACCAATGAATGAATGATTATATTGGAGCCTTAGAATGTAGGTCACTCAGAAGCTACCTGTACTCTTTTTGTGGGCCTTGTACAAATTCCTGACCTTGACATATATAGTCAGGATAGCAAAAGTGGATTAGTAATATAATTACTGTACTCATAAGGAAGTATATTCAGCAAATGGATAAATCAGTTAAATACCGATAATCTGTCTAAGGAGTAAATGAATTAGTGGGATACTATTGTGAAGAGTATGGTTGTGACAAGAAGAGTATAGTAATGCACATAAAACATAGGGTCTCTTATGCAATGTACAGAGAAAGGTGCAGGTGAAACGAGTCTTTTCAAGGTCTTAATGCGTTTGATAATGAAATGGGAAGATGACGCATTGCTTCTGGTCCTGATCCTATGGCTAGCCTAATTTTGTTCATTTACAAAGTTGACTTAGATCTCAGGGCTTTGTTTGCATGTGGAAACTAATGCCATGGTAGGATTACTAGGTTGCAAATCCACTGGGGAGCCTGAGGGCATCACAAGCCACGAGGAGCCCATGACCTGCAGCAGCATCAGAAACTTCCCAGTCTGAGGAAACACTGGTAATCCATTTTATGCCTTTCCATTAGCTATTAAAATAATAACGGATTGGCAGTGTAGCTCCAACTTCTACCTCTAGCTCTGTCTGCCGCTGAGCACAGCTGTTCCCAGTCATTCTTTCCAGTGTAAATAATGGTTCGTGTTGCCATGGGCTGTCGCGAGATCTTTCTGTACTTGTAAAATGAGCCCATGTCACCACCCTGTTGAGGAAGATTGACGGTTTCAAAGAAGCCAAGGAGCAGCCTGAGAAGGCCAGATTTCGCCCTCCCTAAGATAAGTTTCTGCTCCGGAGGATATTCCTATTGACTGGGTGTTAATGATGTGAACATCCATGGGTGTGGGCAAGAAAAAAATTCTCTCTCTTGTCTTTGTGATGCACACGTCCTACTTTGTGACTTTCTTTCATGTTTCATGTACATAATGGCCTTCTTTGTTGTGAGGCAAAGTTACAAGACACTGAGCACTTCAGCAAAAACCCGCTTTTGATCTTCATGCCTTTGACAATAAAAGCTAAAGCCAGAAATTGGCAGAATTTGAGAAGCCACTCAAAGCCTTCTTTTATCTATTCATGAGATCAGGTGCACAACTACAGAAGTAGTGACAGTTGTTAAGAAAGATGGAGAACAGCATGAGACCGCTTGCATAGTAAGGGGTGCATTCTCTGTATTCCCAGGTTTCCTTAAGGAATCAGTGAATGTTTCAAAACTCTTTTAATTCTAGTGTGGAAATATTCTTTTAAATGTGTTCAGGCTAACAGGCAAATACTGGGGATGGAGAGGGAATCTTGTTTTTAAAACCTAAATTTTCCTAAATCCCATGTGGAACATTGTTAATTAAGTCACAATTCCATATTTATATAAAGTATGCAATTAAAACCCATTGGAAACTTCTGGGTTATTTTTTATTTTCTTGCTTATTTGAAAGTGTAAGTTGCACTGCTCGGCTTTGTTGGTAAATACCTAAATAAATAAATAGCCATAATTTAAAGCTTGTCAGCCTTCCTGCTTCAGAGCTTTTGGAGTCCGTACCTATATCCAGGCCTTGAGGCAGAGGGAAGCCCTCAGAAATGTAGACATACTTCATGCTGAATGAAGAGCTAGATTTACACTTACCTTCCTGTTTAAGGCATATTGCACCAGTTTGGGTAGCAGTAATGAAGACAGAGATTAGAATTGAGACATCATGCCTCATGTTCTGTTCTCGTGGACCCAGTCTTGGAGTGGGAATAGAAAGACAGATCTAAATGGATTGTCTGCACTGGTAATGTATGGCTGGCAAGGTTTTAAAGTCAGACACAGTTTCCACCCAGTGCCTCCTTAGTCTACAGTTCTTCACAGACAACCAAGTGGATTGTTGTTGATAAGAAGGAAATCTGAGGCTACGTATCTGTTCTCTCCCAGTATAAGAGCAGCAGATTTCTCTCAGAATTGTTTTCAGAGACAGACTGGATAAATGAACTTAACTTTAATAGTCCTCAGTTTGAAAGTTGAACTCACTCCTAATTGCTTGTGAGTATTGGACAATACGAGTATTTCCATTGGATAACATAGAAGGGACAGTTTATCACAGAAGGCCTGGTCACTTATCTTGGCTGAGTTGGTGCCAGTTCACACAGATTATGCTGTCACACCTTGGCTGATTCATTGTGGTATGAAGCTGCAGTTTTTAGGGCCCGTACAAGGATGTTCCTTTGAAACTTTAGTGAAGCCTGCTTTCACCTTGTTGACTTTGAAGCTCTTATTACCAAGTCAAACAGGTTGGAAAGAAAGTTACAATTTGGATATAATTCAAATTCATTCAGTTTAATTTCAACTGAAAATGGTGCTCTAGCTGCTCTGCGGTGAGCTAATCTGTCTGGGTGAAGTGAAGGTGAAGGAGACGGGCAGTGGGCATGTAGGCACTCTCTTTCCCGCCCCTTGGCAGGAACTCTGGTGCTGGCTACACCCAGATCGATTCATCTCTACCACTTCTTAACTCTGAAAACAAGGGTGCATTGTTTGGTGTTTTGCAATTGTAGAACCAGGGAATAATTACCATACTAACAGGCTTGCTCAGACAAGTCCAGGAGATAAGAAAAGCAATAAATAATTACAATCAATAATACTGTGCCTTCTGATGTTCCAGCCATTGTGCTGAAACCTTAGCTGATCTAGGAGAAGCTAAGTGAGAGCCTTATTCACAGCCTTCTACATTCTGCGCTTCTCCACTCCTGTGAAGGGCATTTCTGTCTCCAACAAATCCATGAGCAACTCTTGGTTGGGGGAAATATTCTAGATGTTGGAAATGCAGGGGAGACCAAGAGAGAAAGTCCCAAATACCATGCATTCTAGTATAGGAGTTTAACTAAAAGCCAATTTATGTGATACTTCGTGTGATAATAAATGCTATGGGGAAAAATGGAAGTAACAAAATAAAGTGACTACAGTATTGAGATACTTGGAGAAAGAAAGATTTCTGTTTTAGAAAAAATGGCTAGCAAGATGCTGATTTAGTAGAATCTGAAATGAATACATATATATGTATTACTATATGTCAGTTATACATACACACACATTATATATTCATTCCCAGCACATACCAAAAATATGTTCTCACTCATATGTTGTGAGCTTCAGAAAGTCAAAATGAATTAATGACATATATTATCTTTGGAGGAGCAAACAGATTGCAGTACAGTACCTGACTTAATATGTCTAAGTGTGTGCTAATGCAAATCTACTTAAAGAGAGCAACAGGAAGCTGTGGTCTAGGTAGCTTGTTCCTGCTTGTCTATAAATACACATAAAGATACTGCATTTTACAATTGGATGACATTTGATATTCAATGAAGTTCTTTTTTTAAAACAACTTTAAGATCTTTTTGGTTGTATGAACTTTGGGTCTGTCTAGTTTTAGTATATGATGCTTCTATTATTTGTAAGGCTTTCATTTTAAATTATTAAACCATGTCTAAAACAAACAGACCCTGTAAACTTAGACACAGTAACCCTGTGAGACAACTATGGGAGAATGCAAACAGGACTTAAGCGCTACCCAGTTTTCAACAATCACCGTTCAAGTCAGTGGTTTTTCTGTAAGAACCTTGAAGATTGTACATTATTATCTTCTACCTTACATAATTTGTATCAAAATGTTTGCTGTAGTTTTTTTATTCTGTTTAATTCTGGATAATGCCATTGGTCCTTTTTCTTGGCTACACACCTTCATTAGTTTTATTTCAGTAGTCTGAATATGACGTGCATTTGTTGTTATGAATTCTACTCGCAGTACACTAGCTCTACATTTTAGGAAACCTTTGACCATTATTATTGTTTCTTCCATCCTGTTTGCACTCCTGTTCAACAGTTCTTTTCCTGTTTCCCATTCTTCTCTCCCTGTGGCTCATGAGCCCATGATAAAGTCCATGGGGAAGTGCTCTCATGAGTCCAGTACTCTTACTCTCTCCTCTCAGCGTCTCTGACCAAGTCCTTAAATACACAGCACAGTCGTCTTAACTGCTAGTAGTTCCTTTTCGGTCTAGTTCACAGTTTTGGGAGCTCACAGGCAAGGTGTTAGGTCTGCCTTGCTGTGTTAGGAAGGTCCCTAAGCTGCAATGTTTTTACAGTATTTTTACTTTGATGTTTATAGATTAGGGTGGTGTTTGTAAATTTTTTAGAATGAAAATATTAAGTAATGTATCTTTATTGTTTTTTAAAATAAAGCAGAATTTCCAAATGATCTTGTCACTGAATCACATATCAAATCCAAGATGACTAGAATTTGAAAAGACTTTAAAATTCAGCTTTTTAAAAATTTTTGCTCTCATGCTTTTATTCAGAATAATCAAGAGTGGGCAATTTATGAAGAAAAAGAGGTTTATTTTGGCTAAATATTTTGGAAGCCAAAGAACATAGTGCCAAAATTGGCCTCTGGTGGTGGCTTCAGACTGCCTCTTATCTTGGTGCAGAGTATGGAAAGGAAGTAAATATAAGAGAATCCCATATGCAAGACAACCAAAAGAATGTGCAGGGTTCACTTTAGAACAACCCAATCTCACTATAATCCAGGCTGAAAAAAGCTACATCAATCCTTTCAAGTGGGTGGATCACTCCTGATCCAAGTGCCTCTTAAAGACCCCAACCTCAGTACTGCTACATGGAGAATCTCATTTCACTATGACTTTGGGTGTAGAAAATTATATCCAAGCCGTAGCATAGTTGGGTTTTATTTTTGCTATACACGCAGAGCAAAAAGGTGGGGCCACCACAGTGTATGACATGGCACTCTGTAGTCACTATAGTTTCATACATCTTCTTTCAGACTGTTGGAAGTTTGTCGTAGACAGAAACATCACAAAATAGTTTTTAAAGGAGGAGGACACTTTCTAGAAATCTATATTTTATACAAAACATCAGAAATTTTCTCATCTACTGTACTAGGTTTATAATCTCCAGGCTCCTTGGGATTAGGCAGCTTATGCTGGTTTAGTTCCATGGAAATGAAGCGTCCATCATGGTGAGCAAGTATGACAGGATCATGCCCAGTGGCAGGAGCAGGAGGCAGAGAGCTCACAGCTTACATTGTGTAGCTTTGTTAATAAATGAAAAAAATTCTACGAAGGTGTAGTTTGTAACTCTAAATAATAGAGCCTATGAAGCAAGTCAGAAATAATAGCATGAAATGCTTACACCTGAGCTGGTTTTAAATCCCAGCAGTTAAGGGGATCTTCCCCCCGCCCCCCAGTGGGCTTTTCCTAATTATAGACTTCTCATTACACATCTGGCTTTGAGAACATTAATTAAAGTGATTACTATGAGTTAGCCAATGACAGACACCAGTAATAATATCACCACAAAAACCTGATCAGGGAAGCCAGAGCCTGGACCTATACAGTCAAATGTCGAAGTTCTACATCCTTGATCATTAAATTCTGTCATTTGCTGTTCTTTCTCGTCTCCTGGACAGAGCAGCTTGGACAGTGACACAGAGGGACGGAACAACCTGCAGACATGGTTCATGGTTTCTTACAAGAGGTAGAAGGCTGGGGGGACAGGCAAGCAGCATGGCGTAGAAAGTGGAGCTGGGGCAGGAAGGAACCATGAGGGGAGTGAGACACAAAATAGCATCATGGCATTAATCTCTAGAGGCACATAACAGCCAAGTCAGGGGAAATGGGAGCCTGGAAAGACCCACGGCATCGGGCAATGGTATTGCAGTGGTTCAGCAAGGATGATGATAAGGGTGTGTAAAAGGTCATAGTGCAATCGCAGGCTTAGATGGATCAGGCATAAGGAAGGCAGAGAAGAGAGTTGAAAGGGTTTAAATTGTTTTTGAGGTATTTTGTTTCTTAAAGGAACAAAATTCTTTGATTAATCTCTGAAATTATTTTAAACAAGAAAATAGTCAGTTATCAACACTAGGCTCTAAACTGAGTAGCACAAATATATCTTAATCTAGGTTACTGAACCTGGGAGGTTTACTTAAAAAAAAATAGAGTTAATGGATTTCATTGGCTATAACATGACACTGCAGAAGTCAGCACTCTTGACAGCTGAATCCTTCATAGATGAGATAACTTAGTGTTTGGGCCTAAAGTTAACCACTCTCTTAAAGTCGTGGATGGGGAGAGGAGGGGTCTATTACTGTTACTCCAGAGTCAATTCAAAGAATATAAGATGCATATAGACATCAGAATCCCCAAAGAAAAAAATCGTAATGAAAATAGAAACAGGCCAAAATTCCATGTATAAATTATTATTCCAGCTGGTCCTCCTTAAGATTAATAAAGCTATGTTGAAGTTTCTTATAATTCCACCTAAAGTCTTTTTGCATAAAACATTTCAAAAGAAAACATTTTATGACTTACCTTTGGAAAATATTACAAATTCTTAATAATGGTAAAGAACTTAGAATTTATAGACCAAAGAACAGTATATAAAAATAAAATATTATCTTCAATAATTCCCTCATGGAAAGAGAATTAAAAATCTTCAATGCAATCTCTAAGAACCTCCTCAGGCTAATAGAAGATGAGAGCTGAGGAGGAAGCTCAGGGATAAGAACCTTGTACAAGTCTCAGGGCCCTGAGCTTGAGGCTTCTGCACCCACGGAAAGCCAGGCGTGGCTGTGCTAGCCCAGAGCCTCAGCACTGAGGATGAAGACAGGAAAACACGGGAGCTCCCTGACCATCTAGCCTGGGCAAACCAGTGAGCTCCAGGTTCAGTGAGAGACCCAGTTTCAAGGCAGTAAGGTAAGGAGCTATGACAGAAAGTGCCTCCCATTCTCCTCTGGCCTCCACAGCCCACACACATCATGCACTTTCCAAACTACATGCACATTAACTAATTAAATAAATGATAAAGAGCACTTAAAATTTCATTCTAGTTTCTGATTATGGGCATCTTTAAGGAAACATCAAAAAAGGCAAAGTCTGAGTTAAAAGGTATTAAGCAAATTCATCAAAAGAAAAAGAATGTAATGATACAGCAGTCCCTTCCCTAATAGGGTAATTTCTCTGTGGGGAATAAATTTTGAAAGAATGAGCACTAAAGCCTAATGTGTCATACTGTATCCCCTTGTTACCACCCCCCCCTTATTTTTCCTTAAAGCTCAGGGTCATGAGATACGAAACCTGTTTAATGCGAAGTCCACTTGAAATTGTCATGTTTGTAAAAGAAAAGCATTAAATCTGTCAGCACAGGCGTGTTAAGCATCACCTCTGTATGCCAATACAAGAAGCATTAATTGAAATAGTTTAGCTTTTTCTCCTTGCAGCCAACATTCATAGAACAACGATGTAATTCACAGTACCACTCTGATGTTATGAAGATCTGATGAGAAATGAGATGTGGGTTCTCCTTGCCCAGCAAGGAAAGCACAGTTTAGTTGGGCAGCGAGTTCACAGGCAGCTATAGCTATAAGGTGGAATTTGTCTCATGCCCTGTCAAGTGGGAAGCCAAGTACTGTGAAGCATGAGGTGAAAATTTCATTCCTGAGGAAGCCAGGAGCACTGGTTTGAAGGAGGGGGATATTTAGTTGAGCCTTAAAGCTTGAGTAGAAATTGCTAAAGCAACAAGGATTACTTAGAAGTTGGAAAATAAAGGGTCTGTCCTTAGACAAAGAGAAGCCTGGTTGAGCTGCACTGTTAAGAACGGTAAAGGGAAGAAGTGAGCCTTGGAGAACTCTAGAGAACTCTACAGAAGCTGCTGGGTTTATTGGGCATTCAGCAAGTCTGAATAAATTTGACAGTCTGGTAGCTAGTGGCAGGTCCCTTGAACTGTTCATCTGACTATCTGACTCTGGGAAGGTCACCTAGTTTCTTTCTCTCTTTTGGTTTGCTTGTCTGTAATCTCTGAAGCCTTGCATCAGATATTTTAAATTTTAAATTTTTTTCAGTTTTTAGAAACATAATAGCATATAGTACTTTGTCTATGTTAGGTAAACTCAACAAGGTCTGAAACAGTGCCGCATAACCCGTGTATTTGCATTTATATGAGAAACCATTTAGGACTGTATGAGAAAAGAAATTTTAAAAGATAACATATACCCCTATATGCTTTCAGCTTAGATTTTGTGTAAATGAGATTATAACACACTCTTGAAACATTAGCAGTCCCCACTGTATTTTACATGTCTGAGCTGTGGATTAGGGTTTGCTTTAGGTCCACTGGGGTTGTACCACTCAAGTGACACGGTCAAGAGAATCACCTGGGACACAGTAGCATGGACTATGCTGCCTTTCATCCTTAATGGTTGGCTCTCTGTGAGCCCTTCCTTTCCTCTTTCTGCATTAGTGGCTCCAATTGTGACTTGTTAAAGAAGAGCCCATGGAATGGGGTGACAGCTTCAAGATGTCCAGCTATTCAGGAGCTTCCCAGACGGGTCTTGTCTTCCCTTACTCCAAGTTAGGTTCAATACTGGCCCAGTGCTGTGCTTCCGAGACATCTGGGAGCCATTCAAACAAGAGAAGCATAATGAAGATGTGAAAATTGGTAGAATCATGACAATGAAAAGCTACTGTGCTCATCAGTAAGAGATGGGAGTAACCCTTACATCTCTGCGGTTCTGTGTCCCCTTCCCTTTCTGAACACTGCCCCAGCTGTTACTGAACCTCGAGGGCACACTGTACTGAGAGTAATACTCACGGGACTTTGGCCACAAGCTGGTTCTTTCGTGTCTCCTGCACAGGTTTAACTACTGCTTGCACCTCGCCTTGGTCTGCTGGCAAAGTGCTGCATAATCTTGGTCTTCGGAGCTAAGCCCACACATCACACCAACCCTCTGGGAAGCTTAGGGCCCACCCTCAGGTGTCTGAGGGACTCTTAGCTGCCACAGCCTGTAGCACCCTGCTGAAGTACCCTGTCTTCCCAGTGGCTCCACATTCACATGCCTATTGTCATTTATGCAACCCTGAGAAGAAATGTGTTGATTCACATAAGCAGATATGTAAATAGAGCAAAGATACCTGAGAAGACATTTAAAACACCAAGCAACTTTATGCCTTTTCAGTGGTTGTTAAACAGATTTGTGGTTTCTTTCAATCTCATGCGGTTGTGAGTTTAAGGATCTAAAGTAATGTAGTGACGTGATACATGTTTGGTATGTGTACTTTTGTGTATTTTTAATAATGTGTGTGCTTACATGTTTCTGTCTCCTTACACCATAACTTTCCTTGAGCCTGCCACATGTAAATATTGCTCATCTGGCATTTTAATGAGTAGCTGTGTAATTAAGAGTGAAGTGCACATTTCATTCAGCTAATGTTCAAAGCTATTCGAGTCACTGAGATGGTTATCTTGGAAGTGCCCCTGACCTCCATCCATTCTCAAACCCTGTTAATACCATACGCAGTATTTCAGAGACTGTTCCTTTCTCATTTTTCAAAACTGTGCCTATAAAATTTGATGACAATTAAACAGACCTACACCATGAAATAGTAATTTATGCAGCAATAAAAAATAAATAAATCCATGTATTGTAGGCTTGCCACTGAAGACAGCTGCTTTGGGCTTGCTTCGTAGTCTGTTCCATCGAGTATTTGCAGGCCTCATATCCTTCAAGTATCCACCTACTGTGCTTTGTCCCTACTATGCGAACATGGGGGAGGCAATCTTCTACCCATCAGCAATAGTAAATACAGCAGCGAACCAATCAAAAACTGCCTAAAAGAAGTGTCCGGAACCTTTTTACAGTCACACCTCCCTTGCCTCTCCCACAATTTGAGAAATTTCTAGGGACAGTGCCCCCTAACTTCCCTAGTAAGGAGACCAAAAAAGAGATCTCTAGTGCTGTCCCTAGAAGATGAAACCCACATCACCATGATCCCCACCCAGCACGGTGTTCATCAATGCTCCCGAGGACTCCACCATCCCTGCCAATAAAGTGACATCAGGGGACAAAAACTAAGAAACAGGACAATTTCAGAATAGAAAACACTTCCCAAAGCAAGCAAGGATGCCACTCAGTTAGAAAACAAGCTGGGGCGTGGCCAGGAGAAAATATAGGATCAGGTGTCTGAAGTACTTTTTATAACATCAGTTATCTGAAATACTTTTTGTCTTATTGATTAACCTCTTACCATTTATGCTATTGATCACCATGAAAAAGGTGTGTGTGTGTGTGTACACAAAGTTTTAGAGAGTTGCAGATATCAAGTGTTCATGCACAAAAGTTAACCTATATTTCTGTAAATTGGCTTATGTGAAGTTTAGCTTTGCTTCCTCATTTATTCATTTGTTTGTTTTAGTAAAGTTGCAATCTGTTTGGGAGACAAAGATGTATTATTTACTAGTAGCAATTAATTTATTTATTATGTAGAATGCCGAGTCATCGCAAATTAAAGGTTATATTTTGTCTTTCACATGTGATCTGGAGCCAGGGATGATAAATACATGATATTTTAGAATTAAGCTGTTTGCTAATAGGTAATGACAGGCTAAAAGCAGGAGGCCCCGGTCGGTCTACATTAGATCCTGAGCCCCGAATCACTTTTTTATGATCCCTAAAGACCTTTGCCATTCTGTCACTTGCACCAAGTTTCTGGTAAGTTCCTGATGTGGTCAGTTGTCCTCTGCCTCTGGTAACTGAAACCCATTCTCCATACTGTCCAGGGGCTTCTGCACATAGACTGTTTTTGCCAAAAATTCTCTTCTTTATATACTTCTTAGGAAGAATGAACATGTTTGTGAAAACGTGTATCTTGTCTCTGGCCACCAAGGAGAAGGGAATCCCAGGAGGGAGAGGGGAGGGAGGGATGGAGGGAAGAAAGAAAGAGAAAGAAAGAGAAAGAAAGAGAAAGAAAGAAAGAAAGAAAGAAAGAAAGAAAGAAAGAAAGAAGCAGTCAGGGAAGAAAGAAAGAAAGAAGCAGTCAGGGAAGAAAGAAAGAAAGAAAGAAAGAAAGAAAGAAAGAAAGAAAGAAAGAAAGAAAGAAGCAGTCAGGGAAGAAAGAAAAGAAAGAAAGAAAGAAGCAGTCAGGGAAGAAAGAAAAGAAAGAAAGAAAGAAGCAGTCAGGGAAGAAAGAAAAGAAAGAAAGAAAGAAGCAGTCAGGGAAGAAAGAAAAGAAAGAAAGAAGCAGTCAGGGAAGAAAGAAAAGAAAGAAAGAAAGAAGCAGTCAGGGAAGAAAGAAAAGAAAGAAAGAAAGAAGCAGTCAGGGAAGAAAGAAAAGAAAGAAGGGAGGGAGGGAGGAAGGAAGAAAGGAAGGGATCTATTATTGCCCACTCCTAATTCTTTTTTTATTAAGATTTTATATAATAATTCTAGGTCCACATTCAGCTAATATTGAGTACTTTGCTTATTTCAAAACACCAGTCCCAGACTTCAGATGAGGGATCGGAACAATCCTGTAATCCAAAGAACATAGGGCATGGTGCACTACCATGATCTTAAGAAGGACATTTTAACAAACAAATGACCATAGTGACCAAGGATTTTAACTAGTGTAGTTTCAGGGCCAGCTAAACTGATGGTTTATTGGTGGGAATGGGGTAATTCTTGTGCAATATAAGTCTTTAAAGGATTACACACAAAGGCATAAGGAACAGAGCTCATGTAATTAGAAAATGTGTATTAAGCATTTTTTTAAAGACACAGATTATCAAGAATAAAGGCCACAGATGAATTGAAAGAGAGAAGTTTGAGTGTCAAATGATCCCAAGTGCTAATAGTTCTTAAGGCATTTGGGATGGAGTAAAATGCTAAGTTATCTAAACCACATTCATAAAATTAAAGTCGGAGCTGGGCATGGAGGCACGGGTTTTTAGTCCCAGCTCTTGGGATGCAGAGGCAGGTGATGTGTTTGGGTCCAAGGCCAGCCTGGTCTATATAATGAGCTCCAGGACAGCCAGGGCAATGTAGAGAGAACCTGTCTCCAAAATCAAGAAAAACAAAAACATCGAAGTCTGAAGTTTCTCTTCAGTCTTCTGGGTTTTCTTATAATTATCATAAAATGAACTGTGTCATGGACATGGATTTTCAAGCCTGCTTGAGTACCTGTCACACACTTGCCTGGCACAGTGCTTTGACACTAATAGGATCCCAGAAGATGCAATCTATACATGAGTCTAAAGCAGAAACTGGAAGTGTGTTCATAGGTAAATAAACTGTTGTGAGACATTAAAATTTTATTTCACGTTTTTTGTACCCCAGTGTTGATGTTATAAAGTCTAAAGACGACCTTCATCAGCAGAGGGGTAGATGCTGCATGCTGGTGTAATTGAAAGTAATACATCCCAGGATCAGGTTTTTGCTTTTGTTTTTCTGTTTGATGGAGTGTGTGTGTTGGGAGAGGGGTGCCTTTGTTGTTGGTTTTTTTTTTTTTTACTTTGTTTTGTTTTTGATTTTCCAAAACAGGGCTTCTCTGTATAGCCCTGGCTGTCTTGGCACTCACTCTGTAGACCATGCTGGCCTGTAACTCAGAGCCACCTGCTTCTGCCTCCGTAAGTGCTTAGATAAAAAGCATGTGTCACCACCACCTTGCTAATATTTTTGTATTGTTTGTTTTTTAATAAAAGTTGCTACATTAACTATATGGGTCCCCATAAAAGCCATTAAAGGATATCACTGTAAAACTTTTAAAACGTGATTTTTATTATGCCTACTATGCTCTACATATTTTATAAAGAAAAAGCATGTCCTTTCTGTAGGGCATTTTTAACAAAAGAATGTGAGGAGGTTGTTGGGGTTTTTTTGTTTTGTTTTGTTTTGTTCTTTTAAAGTACAAAGAGAAAGAAAAGGAACAAGATAAGGTATCTTTGGGGGGGGTGGGGGTGAGCCTAGCCTTTAACAGCTGAGCCATCTCTCCAGCCCAAAGGCACCTTTTTAATGAGAAGAATTACAATGTGCTTATGCTAGTTGAGCAAGACACAAAGAAATACTAAGTTCAGAGGCAGGACCCTGAACTCAAGTAGTGGTAGAATGATTCTTCTTCTTCTTGTCCTCGTGCTGATGACAGGACTTGGTCCTCGTGAGACAGTTAGCAATGTCTGGAGATATTTTGGGCTGTTCCACTTCTGGTTGGGAGACTTCAAGGTATCCACTCAGTAGAAGCCAGAGAGCCAAGTCAACCCCATACTCTGCAAAGGACATTCCTCTACAGTAAGTAATCAGAACCCAACCACCCTTAGCATCATAGTCAGAAACCTCCATCTAGTTAGAATTTCAAGAAATACTGGAAGAAGAGCCAGGCATAGTGGCACGTACTTATAGTCCTAGCACTCGGGAAGTTGAACAAGTAGATGCTGAGTTTAAATCCAGTCTGGACTATATAGCAAGACATTATGAAAAATCCAAAATTGAAAAAGATAATATCAACTGTATATAAACAAATATGGAAGTGTAAGAGGTGATCTGGCCTCCATCTGATTAAAATAGAAATAGCTGTATGTCCTCCAAGACTAAAATTCTGTTGCCAAAGTGAGCCAAAATTAAAAATTGCTTTAACACAGTTCTGAGGTCTGAGTTATTTTCTCCGTGAATGAATGTAATGAAAGTATTTTGAAATTCCATTTGAAATTGCATGCACATGTCTAGTAAGCAAAGCTCACAAAATGCTTTTGTTAACTTAAAAATAACACTGTACTGGTAAACATTTCATTAACTTGATATGGAAAAAAAAAACCATAGTAAACAGACATTAAAATAGATTTTGCCAGTCTGTCTTCCTACTGGCTTCCCAAAAGATGAGGAGGGTAGTGTTCTTCTGGGACATTATTTCTGTTTCTGGGGAACAGCTCTATTTTCCTAATCAAATCAAAATTTCAAAGGAAATGTGGTGCAGGAGAATGCAAGGATGAGCAGGGATTTCATTGCTCGTCAGGACACACTTGGGAGAGTCTTGTTTCAACTATCATCCCATGTCAACAACTGTTTTGTCCTATTTAAAAAAAAAAAAAAAGACTAAAAATAAAGAATTATCACAGTAATCCAAACCAGCCTTTAAAAAAAAAAAGAAAGCGAAGTCTGGAATTTTTCTTTAGTTTTCCTTTTTAGAGTTGCTCTGTCAAAAAGATCTGAGAGGCACTTTTAACCTTGCTTCTGAACTCCTACCAGGCAGGTGTCTTTGCATTTGGATCAACAGTTCAAAGAGACAGCCAGGCAGCCACAGCAGCAAAGGGAGCTAGCTCCTTCTGCCTCTCCCTCCCAAGCACAGTGGCTGGTTTTCTGAAGGGCTGTTTGGGTTGTAGTGACGCCAGCCAGCCTTGCTGGTCCCAGGATCACTTTTTCCATCTTGTCAGTTTGCTCCTCATTCTGCCTTCCTTCTCCTGGCCGCTTCTACCTCAGTTTCTATTAACATTTGTTCTAGAATTCTAAACAACTGAGACTCCCTGCGTCCCCGATTCTATATGTAATTATTAGGAATGTGCCTTTAAGGTGGGTACTGTTTTCTTTTTTTTTTTTTTTCAAGGACTCAATAGAAAAAAAAATCAGTGATTTTTCTCAACAGATCTTTTTAATCTAATGGTTAAGAGTAAAACAGTTGATAGAACACTTTCATATATGGTATCAATCTTTCTTTAGACCAAGAATAACTGAACGAAGAGAATATTAATCTTTTCCTTGAGAGTGTGGGGTGGGGCCGAGCACCCCTAGCCAAGGGCTGGGATCAAAAATACCTACTACCATGACCAGTCCAAAGGCTTTTTAGTGTGTGTGTGTGTGTGTGTGTGTGCTGTGTTCACTGTGGTTGGATATGTAAGCAAGTGTGTGTGTATATGTGTGTGTGTGTGTGTGTGTGTGTGTGTGTGTGTGTGTGTGTGTTGTGTTCACTGTGGTTGGAAATGTATGCGCGTGCGCGCGCGCGTGCGTGTGTGTGTGTGTGTGTGCGTGTGTGTGTGTGTGTGTGTGTGTGTGTGTGTGTGTGCGCGCCACAGTCCTGCCACTCAGTTGTTCATAGCTTCCTGAAGTTCTAGTCACTTCTTCCCCTTTTCATCTCCCAGCTACCTTTTGAGTGCATAGTTCACTGATATTTCTGTGGTCTACTTAAAGGCAGATGAAACATTAAACTCTCTGTTCCATACGGCCACACAGGACCCTGTCTCTAAAGAGATAAGAGCTCCTACCCAGGGTAAATTCACTCCATTTGTATCCTATACCCAGTCATTGATCCCTCCTAGAGCAAACCCGTTACTGGCCCTCTTACCTATGTGTTCCCAGCCACCCCCTTCAGTCCTAACTTTCCTTCCCTTCAACCTTCTTATGTTTATGCTAGCGCTCTTCTGTTTAACAATAAATAGGAAGTATGAGCAGTTCCTCCCTCTTCCCAACCATTTGCTCCTGTTGCTGCCCCTGTATCTCCCTGCCTTTGCTTTCCAGAGGATCTGTTCCCTGTCCACCACATCCCATCTACTCTGTGTCTGTTTTCTTGTCCCAGTCCTCGAATGTAAGCACAGGGGGAATCCTATGATCACATCCACAGCACACACTCAGCTTAGCTTTCCAGCAACAGCTGCAGTGGACACTACTATCAGTCTTGAAGTAATTCTTCTGTGGGCTTCTCTGATCCCCTTTGCTCCTCGTTTGCTGTATTTATTGAGTGTGGTCTCCTGCCCCATCCCCGTCTCTCCATCACTTCCTTATCTTTATCCATCCCTTAAAGGCACACAAGGAGTCCCTGGCCTTTTTATTTCCAGCACTCTTTGCTTTTCATTTGTCCCTTGATAATTTTGTTCATCCTTAGCCTCAGCCACAGTGGGTTGGAGCCAACTCCTAAGAACCAGCGTGGCACGGCTCTTTTCTGCCCTGTGTACCGACCGTCATGGATAGCTAAAAGATCATCCAAGGTAAGAATAGCATCGGCTCCCACTTCAGCAACAGCCACAGGTCAGGGCTTTCTTCCTACAGCCGTGTTAGCAGCAGAGTACTGGCCTCGGCAGGGCATGCTCACCAGGTTCTGAAAGCGTCTCACATTTTCTGAGCTCCAGACATCATTTCCAGCTGATTTCTAGCCAGCTCATCTTGAACACCCAAATGTCCAATGGAATTCATTATCTTCTCCTAAAGCAATCCTGGCATGCCCTAGCCCATCAAATCCTAGCAGTCCCATTGCTCTCCTGCTAATACCCTCCTCTCGACCATCTAGCCCCTGTACCTACTTAACTGATAGGTATGTATCCTCACTTCTTTTCATAAAGATTGGCATTAGTTCAGTAAGATGCATGGTGGGGCAATGCAGAGTAAATTCTCTCACAGTGAGCATAGAACAGGGTATTGGAGCAAAGAAGGAATGAGTACCAGAAGAGCAGATGAATCTAGAAGTGACACCGGCATACAGAACACATGTCATGGAGACCAGCCAGCCACATGGTGCCAGTTAATTCAACATCCAGAAGTACTTTAGATCCATCTTTGCCTGAAAATGCAGTATTGTAGCCTCTGTGCCTTCCAAATGGCTGTCTACCTCACATTCACTCTCCACTGCGCTTCTAAAGAAGCGATTCTCACAAGAAGACTCAGTCATGTTATGCTTTTCCCCAGCGTTGAGCTTTCCTGTAGCTCTCCAAAGCCTTTGAAAGAAAGTTCAAGTGAACACCCAGAGAAAACCTCCTGCCAGGAGAATTTCTGGCCTATCCTTTAAGACTCTGCATTGATATCTCTGAAGCCATCCTTGGCTTTCATGGGCACTTCTGCTGTGTACTCAGGGTATACGACTCAGGATGTAATTATTGAACATCTATGTCATCAATTGTGCTTGCACGGAAGAGTACCTTTGAAAAGGTAATCCTTTTTAAAGCATTTCTGTTTGAGAAAACATACTTAAGAAATTACACAAAACACAGGAATTCCAGTACTCAAGAGAGTGAGGCAAGAAGACCCCAACTTTCAGGCTAGCCTCAGCCAACACCCTGTCTCACGGTATAAATAAATAAATACTAAAAAAGTGAATTTAAAAAGGGGGGCTGAATAGAACTTATCTACTTAGCCTGCATGATACCCTAGTGACAGTCCTCAATGCCTAAAAGAAACAAAGCAACAAAGGGAGGGAGAGAGGGAGGGAGGGAATGGAATGGAATGGAATGGAATAATTTCCACACTAGAAGAGAATACAAAGTACAAAGTAGGAGACAGGAAGGAAGGAAGGGGGCCCTGTCTCGCGGACAGCATATATTACTTTGTGTTGGGATATTTACTAGCGTTCTCTCCCACCACAGTGGGAGACACGACACACATATTACCTGAACCACAGTGAGTGGTACAGACGTGCAGTAGTACCTGTAGGGTAGGTGGAAGAAAATGGTAACAACTGCCCAGATCTATATGGAAGTTTCTTCTTTTATTTTATTTAGATTTGCATGAGCAGGGAGATGGAAACATGGACGCATATATCTTTAGTTTGTATAGGCCACATTCCCTGCCCTGGGAATTGCTTCTAATGGTTCACAGAGTGAATCTGCTGGACTTCAAGGAAAAGCTCAGGGCCTAGCCTATTCAATCAGCCCTTTGCTAAACACATAAAAGAAGCCTGCCACTTGATGGTTCATTTGCTTTGCAGTTTGCCAGAGGCCCAAGCAAAAGGTCCTAATTAAAAGATCTGCTGTTTCTGTGGTCTCTTGCTCAACAGTAAGGAGAGAATCCCCAGGGCTTCATCCCATCCCCACACAGTGAATCCAGTTAATCTTCTAGATTAAAACAAAACATGCACGCCACCCTCAAAATTTATAGTTGAGTTTCACACACAGTCTAGTCCCCTCACTCTCTGAGGCCCTCTATACATGTGGATATAAAGATGCTGATCAGTCCTGGAGAGGCGGGGGGGGGGGGGGGGGGGGGGGGGGGGGGGGGGGGGGAGCTTCTGGCTAGCAGGAGTCCAAGCATGCCTGTTGTTTGAAAGTGTTCCCAGTCATTCTAATGTAGGGTCAGGAGTGAAGACACTGTCCTAGAGTCAGGACAGTACTCACAGCGCTCCGCCCTGAATTGCTTCATGTCTCCTCTTCATCCTTTATGCTTCTGCCCTTCCACTTCCCCCGGGGTTTTCCAGCCTCCTTGCTTTTAGAAGGAAGACAGTTGGCCAGAGCCACAGCAGAGCACTGCCCACACTCGGAAAACAACACGTGTCTTGGTGTTCTTGTCTACTATCTATCCCTCCACTGGACCTGACGCTCTGATAGTGCCACTACTGTTGAGTCCGTGTCGGCTGCAGATCCAGGAATATGTGACCGCCAGGCTGAGGCAGGGGCAGAAGGAGCTGGAAGCAGCAGTTAGACATCTGGAGGAAAAGTCATACCGACAACACCAAAGTCACAGAACACCTAAGCTAAGCAGAACTTACTAATTACCACATCAAAGATCACCTACTCTTGCTACTTCTTTATGAAAGAAAAATTAAATCCACAAAACAATATATGCTTATTAAAAAAAAACTTCAGTGTTGTTAAAAGTGAAAGTTCTTTGGTGCTTGTTATTTGAAGTATTTATATAGTCTACAGAATTAATATGTAGGTTGATTTTAAATGAACTGAGCTATTTCAAGTGTAGTATTAAGTAACTATGTTCTCTATAAACATGGTGTCAATGCCTGTAGTTTGTTTGCCCTGTAGCAAGACATGGGTCGGGGTAGGGCAGGGATTTGGCAGAAGCCAAATTTTCCTATACAGCCTGTGCTCTGAGTATTACCTGTTTCAGAGCACTTACTTTTCATTAAATCATCCCATATCATATTCTTTCACTTTTACCCAAAATGAGGTCTGATTGTGTCTAATATTAATAATGGTACTTATTACAGATGCCAGTTCTCTTAATGGAGGCTTATAATTAATCTATGTTAAGGGTGATAGATAAATTTGGTGATAGCTAGGATAGCCTCTCATTTACCAGAGTGGCTAAGAGGCTAAATTCCACCTGGTTTTTCTAAACAAGTCTTAATGGAACATAGCTGTAACTGTTCATCTATGTATTGTCTGGAGCTGTTCACATCCTACAACGACAAGGGAGAAGCATCGCAACAGAAACCATATAGCAGCAAAATCTAAAATCCTTGCTCTGTGGGACTTTGAGGCAAACATTGGCCAAGTTGTGTTTAACTGACCAAAAGAATCTTACTATCAACAATCAGAACAAACCCAGTAAGGCCTGTGTGTGGGAATGAGGATGCTGGGATTTTGTCTGGAATGCCATGCATGTCTCACTGCTCTCGGTAGAGCAACTCAGCAAGGACACAGTACTGGATGGGCCAGGGAGAGAGAATGAAGGCATGTTCCATCTAGTTGGGTCCTGTCTTCCCATCCAACAAGTCTCATCTTCTCCCTTTCTATTCTGTCCCCTCCCAAGGGGAACAGTGCTCGCTGAAAATGTGGCCAAGATTTTCAGAATACCTATCGGTTGGAGCCTTTAAATTTAAACCAGTCTGCCCTGTCTTTGCTGCCAAACCTCATAAATCATTCATCTGAACAATTAAAGGCTGGGCACCTGTTGAATGGTGGCCCAGGTGCAGTAGGTTAACCCCCTCCTTCCAGCTGCTTACAGTGAAAGGTGGGGGACCTCACACCAAGTCAGCTGTGAGGGAAACATGAGGTGTTTGGTTTTCATCTCCATTGGGCTTGTATTCCCCCCTCCCCCAGTCCCACATTATTTAGGGAACACTCCTCTGTGGAGATCCCACCACAGCTCTTGCAGTGATGGGTGTCTGTTTGCACGGGCCACTCTTAGAAAGGTGTCCCATCACTGCAGGTGGGAAACATGACGACAGGCTTGCTAGAACTGACCTCCTCCTCTTGGCGGTGTAGACCTGGTTTCTAAGAAGTTTTTCCTTCTGTAGAGCTTGCTCTGTGTGATCACACTCTGTCAGACAGTGGATGTTTCATATAAAGGCCAACTCTGAATTTGGGTTAGAGCGGGCTTTTTGAGTATCTTTTCATTTGCTGCACACTCTTCTAAACTGAGACTGGGTTAGAAGTAGCCCAAACATTGAGTGACCGACATAATTGAGAGGAAACAAGTTGATTCTGTGTCTGGCTTGTTTATCTGCCCACTGTATGGCTGTAATTAGCCCGAATTTTTAATAACAAAATTGCAAAGCCGAGAGGGACTTTGAAAAATATCTAATTTTACTGATGTAGAAATGGTGCCTGAGGACCTGGAGTAATTGTTCACAGTGATGAAGTCTCCTCCTTTAGGCCTTCAAACCAAATGGCTTAATCCATAGTTAGGCATCCCACTTGTAAGACTGCCCCACTAAAGCATTATTATTTAAACAAAAGGAAATGCCAGAAGCTTGGGTTTGCATTCAGATTGCTTTCTTCGATGCGTGTGCGTATGTTCTGAGAGTGCTACTTTCTGCAAATCAGACATTCTTGGTGGATTGCATCAGAGTCCAGCGACATGATTGATGCATAAAGGGCAGAGGAGGGATGATGTAATGGCTCCGGTGGCCTTTACCTGAGAATTATCTCTGGCTGTGTCTTGCTGAGTGTCTGTGTGACTCAGACACTGAGGTGCTGCCATCCCTGTTACATAGCTCGATAGCCTCACACTTACCTCACCCTGTCTCTGCTTTGCTTGCCAGATCTGATTAGAAGGGCTTTTGTCTTAAGCTCATGTTTATGAAGCCTAAGCGCACTTTTGCACCAATGACCACAGTGACTCAGTCAAAGCAGCTTGACATTTATATCAACTTAGATGAGGAAATCCTTGCACAGCACCTACTACGTGTCCCCACACGGTCAGCAGGTCAGCATTCTCTTACAGAATTTCTTGTCTTTCCACATCAGTTTGACAAACTCATTCCAAAAGAAACCTGAAACAAACACCCACTGTGAACCATAATTATGGCAGATGCTTTCAAATGCCTTTTTTTTCTTTTAG
>LR750579.1:328732-339480 GCA_902729485.2 Mus minutoides | reverse complement strand
ATTCCAGAAGATTAAGACAGAGAGTTCTCCGAGCTCAAGATTATCTAGGATTAAAGGTGTGAGATTAAGACAGAGATCCCCGAGCTCAAGATCTCCTAGGATTAAAGGTGTGATGGCACACACCTTTAATCTGGGTTACACCTTCTGCTGGAGACTATATAAGGACACTGGAAGAAGGGAGACTAGCACTCGCTCCTTCTCCTGTTCACCGTGTGGGACTGAGTAACTGCTAGATCCTTGGACTTCCATTCACAGCTACTACTGAACCATTGTTGGGAATTGGGCTGCAGACTGTAAGTCATCAATAAATTCCTTTACTCCGTAAGTTCTGTGACTCTAGAGAACCCTAACTAATACAGCCACAAACCAACAGTGTGGGACAGTTATTACCTGTGCCATTTTAGGGATGAGGACCCTGACCTAGCTAACTTGGATAATGTGTGTGTGAATTGAGGTTGAAACCCTACTTTCTTGGCATCGAGTACAGTACTTTTTCCACTGCATCACAAATGTTTCTAATCTCTGTACTCTGGGAGCTCTGCAAAAAGTATGTATGTATAGTTCTCTTGAGTTATATTCATACTTGATTTATGATCTTCATATTTGATATACTGTCTATCTCTGTCTTTATTGTTGGTGTATTACAAGTCAAGAGAACAGGAATAAATTGATTTATCAAACTAATTATTGAGCTCTACAGTGGAGTTTTATCATAGAACAATAGTTTGCTTGAATTCAATTTTATGTACTTAGCAAATGAGTGGAAAAAGACATAGAGTGCGTTCAAACAAGTCTCCTGAGCTTATGCTCAGTGAAGCTGTTCTGTGGACCTAACTTAAGATAAAAGAAATATAGTTATTGATTTTCCTCAGTCCATGTGTATTCCCGTTTGCCTCTCGGGGTAAGCATCTTGCCTTGCCCGGTATAATGCCGTTTTGTACAGAATGTTTTGTAAACACAAGCCAAGTATTCCATCTTTTATGCAACCAAACACATGTTATCTATGCCAGAGCATTAGGGGAAATCCATCTGGGTCTAGCCTACTAAGAAACATTATATTGTCTTCCTGCAGGAGGCCGTCCTAACACAAGTAGAAGGGCTTTTTTCCTTTAAGTAGTCTCTAGAAATCCTAACCTCCAAATGAAAATCACCCCCTTCAGAAGATTGCTCATATTCAAACAGGAAATTTTAATTAGGATGTTCTAAAATTGTCTTAGTCCTGAGAGCATATGTCGGTTGCCGAATGTATCATCTGTTTTCTCTGTACTATGCCAAGCCATTAGGATTAGTATTGAACAGACTAAATATCAGTGTTCCCATAACAAAACTGTTAGGCCAACTGTGGTAGCATATACCATACGACGTATGGGTAGCCTGTGCCCAGCCTTTGGGAGGCAAGATCAGGAGTTCGAGGGCAGCTTTGGTGACATGTTAATTTGAGGTCAGCTTGAGGTACATAAGACCCTGTTTCCAACAGTAACAATAAACCTGTGTTACCACTGAAGGCAGTGGAGAGAAGCCAAGAGAAGGAAACAGTGAGAACTGCAGTTTATGACTGACCCGTCAGAGACGAGGAAAGGCTGAGTGAGGAGAAGCTTTGCCTGATGATCAAGTCAGTCCCAGGCTCCACAGGGAAGGATAGAACACATGTCTGCAACTTGTCCTCTGGCCTCCACATGTGCCCATACACATACACACACAGAATAAAAAATTGAAACAAATTTCTATGAGTGGTCATACCCCCCCCAAAAAAAAAACCCAACTAAATTGTAACATTCTAAAATGATAAGTTATTTACAATATATGTCCAGTAATTCTCAATTTTTCATTTAAATACAAAACACATGCAAGATGTTAACAGTCATAAGCACTTGAGTATGGGGAGAAAGAGGGTGTTACACATTTGGGAAGGTTTTGGGGTTTCTTCAGGTTTTTCTCCTGTTCCAAGAGGAAGAACCTTAAGGATGGAGAACACAGAGAGGTTACCATGACGTCAGGCTGGACCTTTGTTCCCCTTGCCTGATGTCTACAGCCAGTTCCTATCACAGTCCCTTTGCCCCAGACTAGCCATGTTCCATTCATTCTTGCCCACCTCCAGAACCCATATTACAGCTCATATACCCAGAACCAGAGTGGAGAGGGGCAGGAAGGCGACCAAAAAAGCCACCAAGAAGTAGAAATCTTTATAAGGAAAGGGGAAGCAAATTCTAAGATACCCTGCGGCAGTGGGCCGGAATGCCTTTAGCACCTCGGCTAACAGCTGGAGCCATGCAGCTGTGCAGGCTGGAGAGCACAGTGGCTTCTAGAGGTGGAGGCGATCACTGAAGCAAACATATTCTCCCCACTGGCTCTCCCTCACTTCATGCTTGGATCCTTTGTGATGCTTTGTCTTTGGGTTGTTTCCTTTGGGTAAGTCATTTCCCTAAATAATTTCCAAACTTCTTCATGACTGAAAAAGTTACACGCTCCTTTTGAGAGTCTTTGCCAACACCCACTTTTCCTCATGTCCCCGTAATTACCATAACTGCTCCCCACAGATAGCTGTCTCAAGTCTTGTCTTTCAGCCTTTTCTGTGAGGTGATCATCTGTAATTTTCTGCTCCAAAGGCTCCTTTAAAAGATATATACAAAGAAAGTCTCTCTTCTCTATAGCCACGAAGGTCATCATTCAAATCCCAAAGTTTTTTGTTTTGCCTCTTTTATTGTGTATTATTAAAACTCAGCTCTGGAATGATGAGAATCCAGCTTGTTTATTTTATGTCTGTTCTTCCCGTAAGAAAATTTCAACTTGGGTTACATTTGGTCCTTAGACACTTAGAATTTTCTATGTAAGTTTAAGAAATTAAAGCTAAGAGCAACTGTTCCTGATGATGTTTTGAACCAGATAAGCAAAATAATAGTTGCAGCATGTCAGCCAACAAGCTTCCTGCATTGCCTGGAACACCTCGATTGCTTCACCATCCAGGGCCCTGTTCATTGAACTCTGTGTATGGTACATGGTAGAGGACATAAAATAAGTTGTTTTAAAGTAAATGTGTTTGTCTTGTTTATGTAGACTTGATCCACCATATGTTCTTCTTCATAGTTCTTTGCGCATTTACCTGATTGTTTAGTGCTGTGCGTTACAGTTTGTGCATCAGGCTAACATCTGCTTGTGCTGTGACTTTCTCTGCTGGGCTCTTTCTCTGTCCTTGGAGTTCATTACCCATTGGTAGGTGTTTGAAGTTGCAAAAACAAGTCACCTGGTTGTTCTCAGCTGGGAAGGTTGGTCTCTGATCTTCTCTGTAAGACCATGAGTGTGAATGATTTCACTCTATCTTGGTTACCTTCTACCCACTGTGAGGAAAACACATCATGGCTTGAACGGTCCATTTAACTAGGGGACTGTGTCATAAAACAAACATTGACAAAAACAAAACTGATTCTCAATAGATTATTCTTGTGTTAATTATGGAGTTTTAGTAACCTGTACTTGAATGCCCCCCCACCATATGTGAATCCTGGGTGGGCTGGTGAGATGACTCAGCAATTAAAAGAGTGCTTTCTTTCCTGCTCTTACAGAGGACCTGCCTGCACTCACACAGAAGTTCACAACTATCTGGGACTCCAATTTGAAGTGCTCCAGTTTCTCCTCTGGCTTCTGAAGACTCCTACATGCACAAGACGCACACATGCACATACAATGCATATAAAATTAAATAAATTAAATCTATTATGCAGTAAAGAAGAGCATCAGAAACAAAACTCCATTCTCAGTTGGGTGACTGGTACTGAGCAACCTAGAACTCACCCCAAATCACACAGATTTTGCTGTAATCACAATTTAAGGCCATACTCAAAGTGATTTTGTTTCTTATTTGCTTTTTAATCCAACACATTCATTAATTTTTGTGAATTTCATATATTTTTATCGTATTCTCACCCCCCACTCCACTCAGTAGCTCCTGACAGATCCATACCCACCTCCTTACGCACCCAGCTTCTCCCTTTGCCCAACTCCCTCTTCTCCCCTCTCCATTAATTCCAGTTTGTGTTAGCTAGCTATTCTTGGGTAAGGCATAGGGAGTGTGGCTGAATACCAGAACTCACACCATTAACCAGAACTGTCTATGCCTTTCCCCATAGCTATCAAATGCTCCTCAGCTAAGGATGGGGCTACATGTCTACCTTCCCCACCCCTGTGATTTTGTCTGGTTTAAGATTGCACAGGACTTGTATATGTGGTTACAAGGTTTAGTGTTTGTTTGTTTGTTTGTTTGTTTAGTTCATATGTTCATCCATCTTCCCTGTTGGGTTCAGGAAACACTCTTACCTTGGCTCTTATAATCTCTCCATCACTTCTTCTGAGAAGATCCCTGAATCTTCAAAGGAGGGGTGACTACAAATGCCCCTTTTAGGGCTGGGCATGCCAAAGTCTCTTATTCTCTGCTAGTTGTAGGTCTAGTTGTAGGTCTCCACCATTTACATAAGAAGGAGCTTGTCTGAAGGTTAAGAGTTGCACTGATCTGTGGGTATAACATTTAAGCCATTTGGTATTATTTGAGTCTGTGTCCATTTTACAGAATAATAATAAGCTCTCCTCTACAGCCTATCTTGCCACAGGTCCATGGCACCCATCCTTAAGCCAGAAAGTGGTTGGTTGTTCCCATAACATCTGAGGCACTATTACGCCAACTGATCTTCAAAGCAAATCAGTTTTGTATATTGAACAATTCATGGCTAGGTAAGATCAATGATGCTTTGTTGCCCTAGTAATGTGCCTAGAACTTTCCAGAAATGTGAAAGCTAGTCAGTAGAGGTGAATCGTCCAGGTCACTGCCCACTTGATTTCTTTATGATTATAACTCAAATGGGTGTTTTTAGCAATTGGGTCTCCTTGATTTCAAGTTCTAGAAGGTATCCAAGAGGAGAGTAGTAATAGCCTGCTGTATTTGAGATTTATATGACCCCAATGGTGAACAACTCAAATAGCAATAACTCTGTCCAGTTTGTGTGATCTGTCTGCCTACCCACCTACCTACCACTGCACCATTAAAGAAAAATTGACCCCCCCCCCCAGAAACCATCAGCTGTTCATAGTTCCTCATAAATCCTTTTACCACTCCATGCTAGAATGGTGACAGGTTTGATGGTGTGCAGATAACCACAGTTGCTGAGAATTCATCAGTGCAGCCATCCTGTAATGCCCAGGAGATACTATTCACCTCCAGTCCTCCTCAGCCCTGGCTCTTAGCTGTCCTTTTTTCCTTCTCTTTCATGTGGTCCCTAAGCCTTGCGGGTGAGGAGAAGGCATACATATAAATGTTCTGTCTGTAGCTAAGTATCCCACTAACACTTCCTTTCTGTGCTTTAACTGACCAGCCTCCACTGCGCAAACTCACTTCTCTCATGAGATCTGAGAGCTGTACTAGTCCAAGAGTACAGAGATAGGAGTTTGAAGGAAGGGCAGTGTCAGACTGTGTTCGTTTACAAGGCTGATAGTGGTGGGGCCTCTGAGCCCCAGGCGAGTCCCTTACCATATTTTCAGTACCTTACACATAGTTTCTCCTGTGGAGTGGAGCCGAAATCAGCATGCTACTGGTTAACCCTATGACCTTCATTTTGCTCTTGGCACGCTGGTCCTTACTGTAGTTCACATTGTCCTCAGCTGAGTGACACTGTGAACCCTTAGCCTAGGGAGCTGCCAGTACTATGAGAGTAGCCATCCAAGTGCTTTAAATTAGACAAGTGCTGCATGCTCGAGTCTTGTTTAGGGAGACTGCGCCTTGTTGCTTCGACTGCTATTATTAAGATATGGGACTGACAGGTGACACTGGAAACAACACAGAGCGAGCTAACTAGTGAGGAAGGAAGGAAGAGGTATCTGTCAGTGCCTATATCACGGAGCATAGCAGATGGTTGTTAGTTTTCCAACTGGTTTCTAATTGTCTTGGGATATGGGAAACAGAGACCTCCCTGGAGATTAGGTGAGATTAGGTTCATTTCCCTAGCACAGCCTTGCCTGGGACTTATACACAGGGTGTGGCCCACTACTAAATCAGCATAACATTTTCCACCTCCCTGATGTTTGTACTAGCATAATTACAATAAATTGCTGCTGTTTTTGGAGATATTCTCTGCTCTCACATCTGGGTTTCAGGTTTTGAGTAAAGCGGCTGAAGCAGAGGGGAGGAAGGAGCCTTTCCATAATATTAAGGTCATTCCTGATAAAGGTGATGGCCCCACCTTTCCCCGTTAGATCCCCTGCCAGCAACAGCAGAGGCTTGCGCCAAAGCCAAAGGTTTGAATACTGTATGGCCTCACTTGATAAAGTCTGTGCATGGCGAAGGGGAAAAAAAGCCAAAGTTTCCCAAACTAAAATTTTCCAAGGTTCCTCTTTGTGATTTAGGCAGAGCACCCTCCATCTAAGTATTACCATGTGTTCGCTGGAATCACCAGGAGCCTGGGAGTCTCATTCCCCAGTGCTTCTAGAGATTAGCGATTACAAGAAGTGCTGGCCACATTAAGATGGAATCTACTGGAGCTTCGTGCACAGAATTGTGGTGTTTGACAGAAAGGACAATGGCAGAGACAAGGAACGACCAAGATGAATACTGTGATCTTTCCAAGTAACACCGAGTTATTATGGTCTGTTAGTCAGCAGGCTTCAGTGCTGTGCTGTGTCGGTCCACTAATGCTTTGCACGTGTTCCCCAGACTTGCGTTCCCTACCACTAGAAACCCTGGCCTAGGAACTGTTGTCTGTCTCTGGCCCTTGGATTTCATGTGGAGAACTAGCATGGTGAGGCCAATAAATAGTTGCTGGGCATCTGAGTGGTTAAAGCCAAAGCATTGCATATCCCTTGGCAAGAAGGAGATTGTGTGATAGCAACCACATGCTCAAGCGGGTCCCAGACCTGGAACACCTGCGGGTGTAGGAAGGAGAGAGTTTTCTCTATTTGCACAGATTTTCAAATTTTATATGTAATATAACATTAGCCTTAACACCTACCAAACCTTTACTGTAATCACTAACAAGTGATGAAATTCATGAATAAGCTTAGTAGAGTGAAAAGGAACTAAGGTCTCTGGCTGGTTCTCAAAGACTCGACTATGTCGGAAGGAAAATTCATCTTCATTTTAGGTGACCGAATTTGCTGAGGTTGGTTTCAGTATGGTCACTCAAAGTTTTGGCTCCTGTTCAAAGCCAAATTAATGGATATTTACCAAACTTAGAATATTACCAAGAATATGAGATCTGTCTTGAGTTCAAAGCTGTCTTCTGTTGTTCTGAGACAAATTGTCAGCAAATATAAATTATTCCTGAGGGATCAGAACTTAGTAGTATTAACACTAATGGCAGCAGCAAAGCAGAAACCGGATTGTCTGCTCTGGTTAGCAGCCTGCACAGTGAACGACCTTAATGGACCATGAAGACTGGAGGGCTGGGGTGACGTGGGTCACAGCCCAAAGAATCTAGGCAAGCCCAGCTCAGGGGAGCCTTTCATCACCTCCAGGACACTGAACATGTTCTATCCATAGAGCAGCCGCTTAATTTCCCCAGGTTGTTAATCTGGCACCTTTCATGAGCATCACTGTTCACTCCAGGAAATAAAAAAAGCAAATAGTCAAACATCTAAGTGTTAAGGGGAAAGAAAACCAACAGAGGAAATTACCGTAGCGTTTGGTGTACTGGCACCTTTCCCTTGTTTCTGAGGAGGCAAAGGTAGCTTGAAACTTGCAGCTTTGGCAGTCTCTTTAACAAAGGTGCTATAAACACACAGAGTTCAGCTCGTGTGCGTGCGCGCGCGCGCACGCGCGCGCACACACACACACACACGCGCACACGAGAGAGAGAGAGAGAGAGAGAGAGAGAGAGAGAGAGAGAGAGAGAGAGAGTCAAAACTACATTCCAAATCCATTTGAGAGCCAAGTAATATGAAAGTAAAATGTTTGCCCCAGCTGGCATTGAGTTTTGCCAAGTTGGCCTTTTGTGTTCTAAGGGAATTGGTGTCTCCCGAACTTGTGTAGTGTGTTTCTTCTGCTTTGCCTACCAGTTGTTAGAATGTCTGAATGTCTTAGTGTGCTGAGGGTTGGACATAGCACCAAGTTCTTACTTGTGTTTTCTGTCTCTTACTTTTAGGTAAGTCGTTCTGATTGGAGTGATGCTTCTTTGATGGAATTTGCCACCTGGTAACGTATTACTGTCTGTGTCACGTGATGTCCAGTGTCACGTGATGTCCACTGTCACTTTTGTGGTTTCTCAGTCTGCTCTTCCCCCACAGCGTTAGAGTAACATACTCTGCTGTGGAAGGCAATGGTGACAGTCACAAGAAAGCAAGGAGGCTGTGGGGAGCAAGGAGAGGCAGGCACTGTGCATGTTTGCCCATGAAAACACACCTTTGAAAGAGACCTTTCTGTAGCTGTTGTAGTTGGTCGGCTTTGTCCTTTAGTTCCTCAGGAAGCAGAAGAGTTTACGAATGATTGGGCTTCCTTTCTGAGACTGGAACCACATTTACAGTAGTGATTTCTGCTTATGTTTGATAAGAATCTGCCATTCCTCCGATTCCTCAAAATGTTGCTGAACATGTTACATGAGACACCTTGTGTCTTATGGAATAGAAATTGAATCATAGTTTGTCTTAAAATATCTATCTATTTACTTAAAGCACGGTCCTTCATAGACAGAAGAGAAAAGGAGTTTCAGAAGTACAAACCCAGGTTCCAAGGCTTGGAGATTATATGGGGTTGTGTAGAGACGAAGCCTTTTAGAGTGAGCAGCATGGTAGAATGCATAAGAACAGCAGCTGCCTCTGCTAGCTCACTCCGGATCTTTCCAGTAATGAGAAGGATATCTGTATTTGGGTCAGTTTCTAAGAAGTAGGTAGGTCCTGAATCCCAGTAATAGTTTACTTCTGGACTTGTGCTGTGCTTCTAGAACTAGACGAGACACACAACCAAAGCCTAGTGTCCTTCCTCCAGGCATCGCCTTCCCAGAGCATCGCTTGGCATGATGGGCATCACGGATTTTCTTTTAGAAAATTCGGTAAAATGTTAAGATTCAGAATTCTCAGAGGGTAGTCAGTGCCTCAAGCCCTTCCAGTCTTCCCTGTTAGTGTGTTCTGCGTTTCTTTGTCTGCAGCGTCTGGCAGCTTGTACTTGTAAATCATTCAAGACTGTTGAGTACTGTCATATGTTGTTGCTGACTCCCGCTGAGTAAATAATACAGCCCTCAAGTATGAGATGCTATAATGATAGATTGACTTTGATGCTTGCCTTAAGATACTTAGTGCAGTGATTCTTAACCTTCCTTATGCTGCAGCCCTTTAATACCATCCTTCATGTTGTGGTGACCCAACCATACATTAGTATTTTGCTACTTCATAACTGTAATTCTGCTACTGTTACAAATGGTAATATAAATATCTGATGTGCAAATGGTCTTAGGTGTCCCCTGTGAAAGGGCCATTTGATCACCACTGAGGGATTGAGAAGAACCACTGGTGTAGAGGTTGAAGCAAGTGTCTCCTTGCACAGGAGGCAGTCTCTACTCAACCACGGGCTCTTTGAGGTCCCCAGTGTCCCAGGGGCACACAGGACAAGGATTGTTCTTCTGGAAGCACTATGATTAGCTGTGTGTGCGCAGTAGTTAGAACCTGTATGTAATTGCAGCATAAGGAAGGCTGAGGCAGGAAGGTTGTCTGTGAATTTGAGGCCATCGTGGGCTACATAGAGAGTGACAAGTCAGCCTGCGCTAGAATGGCATGCAGTCTGAAAAAAAAAATATGTTGGTGAGGTGAATGAATACATGGATGACAGATTAGATAACCCAAGTGCAAATGCATGTGACATGGAGAGCGAGTGTCTACATTTATCCCCAGTTGTGATTGACAGCCTATGATATGAAATGATACTGTCCTCATATCAAGATGCTGATCATGTCCATGTCAGCTGGCATGGACCTAAAGAAGAACTATATAAAAAACCTCAGTGGTGATGTAGTGTATGGAAGCAAGGGATGGATACTGTCCCTTAACTCAAACTATTCATAAGCAATCCACAGTCTACACAATTACATGTTGGTTGATTATATACCTGAATAGAAGTTGTAGTATCCCGATCTGCCTTTAGAATATAAAAGGAAAAAATTTCTAAAAATTCTTTCATAGTTCTAAACCAGGAAAGGACTAGTAGAATTGATGGTATTTAGCCAACCAAAAGAAATCTTCTAGATATGTCCTATAAAAAGTATTTCAATGTTTTTATCCCCATTTTTCTTCCTGAGAATGTAATTTCTCGTCAGTAATTATTAAAAACTCCAACCAAATAAGACATTTTATTTCTAAGAAATGGCCATCCAAAGACCCTCCACTTTTCTGATTTAATGATAGACAGAGTAGGGAGCCTTTTAAGGGATGTGAGCTTCTTAGAAATGCTTCAGCAGGAACCCGCTGCACTGCCTAGAAGGATTGTTATAGGCTAGCTCAGTTTCTGTTTAGACAAACTCTCCTTAGAAAAGGCAGACACATGGGGTTGGCTCAAGTGTCAGTAAGTTGATATCAAGTTTTCCACAATACATCTCCAATGATCAGTTGATTCCTGGCTCTACTAAGCCTCTTTTGATAGCAGAGTTTCAAGGCCAAAAACTTACAATACCTGGGATATACTGACAATGCTTGAAATTAACAGAACATAGATGTCCATATTCTTTTTCTGTTTCTTAAGTGTATATGATTGTGGGCATATATCACACTGCCAGGTACAAGAAAGG